>JAJOZX010003812.1:407500-474276 GCA_023014485.1 Bathynomus jamesi
TTTTAATTTTTTTTACAGTAGTTATGAAGCATGAGTACTGTATGTGTAAGGTAATACTGGGCATGCGCTATCTTTCGTTTCATTTGTTCAGACTGGGTATGGCTTATGATATTCATTTTGCCAAAAACAGATAGGGCACGAGTTTAGATATGTTGCGTGATTAAAGTACCTCATTAGGCTAATAATGAGAAGCTGAAGAATTTTGCAAATTAAACGAAGCAATAATGTTTATAAACTGTAAAAGTGTAGATTTAAAATAACTGTAATACGGTTAAAGTAAACAATTGTTAATACTTAACTCGCGATTAAATTAAGATAAGTTTTGATTTCTTTATAAGTGAACTAAACACATACCATAATTCATCGCGTGTCCATCTGTCTGTCTGTCCGTCCGTCTGTCTATCTGTCTGTATGTCTTTGTCTACTTTTCAGGTCCAAATGGCTGGACCTATTTTCCTGAAACTTGGTGACAGCATTTAAATTTGAAAATTCTGTCCTATTGGATGTGAAACTCAAAATTTTGATGGTTGCTTTCGTGAATTTGTTGATCTGCTTTTCTGGCTATAAGAAAAATATAAAATTTTATAGAAGCGTAGACTGGTGGCCTTCCCTGTCATTAAAGTCTACGAGTAAATCAAGTCCCAACACGCTTCTAACAGAGTTTCATACACTTTCGTGGAATGAAGAAAATAAAGTTGGTCAATAAATTTAGAAAAGAATGTAGCCATCAAAATTTTTAGCTACGCCATCGGAAGCTTGTAAAAAAAATTGTGACAAGTTTTATTTGAAATGTAATTGTTTCGTGAACTTCAAGTAAAATTTGTGAAGCTACATTTAAAATTTAAGTGATTCGTGAGCTAATTATAATTGTTAAACTCTAACTCGCTTAAAATGTTCTTAAAATAATTTTCATTACATTTGATTGCTCGACTATTGTGTTAAAAAAAAAAATTTGAGACTGTTCTGAAAAGTTAATCCAAACGAACAATCTTAGTGATTGAACGTGACAAAAAAAAAAAAAAAAAAAAAAAAAGCTCATTATCAACAGTGAAGTTAAAAAATGTTAGTTACACATTTTAACTATAGTTTTGTATCGAAATCACAAAACATAAAAATCTTTTTACACTCGAATAAGGAGAGCTAACTCAAGAACGGTTTCTAATCTTTATTTACTGTCATTTGCCATTTGCTATTTTATGAAGTTTTCCTTTATAATTATAAGTAAATTCTGTATCAGTTAAAAAAAAAAGGAGGCCATCACTTGGGAGAACTACCGCAAATATTTATTGGCTGAAGGGTAATAACAGTTTTCCGCAGGAACTAGCAAAAATATCTCTCCCATTGGGCGGGTTTTTGTACTGGTAGTCAGGCCCTCTCAGAGGTCCAGAGAGGCCCGGGCCATTTCCAGCTTTTGAGGCCCATAGCTAAACCCAATTATTACTTTCACTGCAAACCATTACCAACATTATATTCAAACCTGAAAGTTTCTAAATTTGAGCCCCCCCCCCCCTTAAGCTTGAGGCCCAGGCCAAATGACCCTCGTAGCCCCTCCTCTGATAGGCTCTGCTGGTAGTAATAGTGTTTGAGGATTGTTTAATTTTCTTTGAAGGCAAACAAAGGTCATGTAACGGAGGGGACCTACAACTTTATGCAGTATTCGAATCATCTAAGGGTCGATACATCATTAGAACGCAGAAGAAGAGGGCCACCCATCTAACAACTGATCAAACTCAACGTCGCTTAGCATCGCTGATCTAATGGGAAGAGATGTTGCAACGATGATTACATTTTTTTTCCTCTCTTTTTTTACTTTCAAAATGCCGCAAAGAACCATTTGCAATGAGTGAAAAGGCACAAATCACCAACCGCATGGAGAGGGTGACAGCGAGAGGTCATATATATTAATGTCGCTTTTATCTGCTAACGACAGACGCTTTGTTTGTTTTGTTTTTTTAAAGTCTAAGACAAATATCACACTCTCCCTTCAAATTTTTAAAAATATTTCATAATATGTCTTCTCCTTCAGCAAAACAAACAACACACACACACACACACACACACACACACACACACACACAACACATATATATATTGGTTGGTTAAAATGTTTTTCCGAGGAATTTTCAAAAGATAAAAAGAAATCTGGATTTACTTTAAATAAAGCCACTCAAGATATATGATTTGTCTGACGTATCAGTTTTTCATAGCGGATTTTTCGTGTAGCTTTATATTATATATATATATATATATATATATATATATATATATTCTTTTGCATCCTTTATCTAAATGTATTAATAAAATGTCAAGAAGTATATTATTTTCTGTGCCCGAGGAGGCTCTCTCTCTCTCTCTATAAATATATATATATATATATATATATATATATATATATATATATATATATATATATAATCATGCGGGTTGCTTCTACAGAGCTTCAATTTAATATTTAGGAGAAATCCAATGACAAGGAGAAATGTAAATGCCATGAAAAGTCTTCTTTAATGCGCAACGTTTCGAGCAATACGCTCATCTTCAGGCTGTATGATAACAATGTGAAATTAAAATCAATAATTGAATGAAAAACAAGACAAAGAAAATTCTATAACCTATTCATAAAGGCAAATTTTAAAAGACTGAAAAAAGAGGGTTAAATTCTAAGTTATACAGATTTACATTTAAAATTAAGAAGCTATTTTTAAATACATATAGTAAATGTGAAATTAATACACTGGAATAATGAAACTAACTAACCTTTCACTGCAATTTCCGAGGCTAGACTGATTTAAGCAGAGGCAAAACGAGAAAACATAAGATAAGATAAGATAAGATAAGATAAGATAAGGTGGTGAGGGCGATTGGGGAAGGGGGATTATAAGGAATTGGGGAAGGAGGAGGGATTATAAGAAGTTTAAAGGGACAGCTGATGAGTCAACATTTAGCGTAGGGGTCAAAGTTTTAATGTAAAGCGATTCCAAAATTCTAAGTGAGTTGGGACAAGTATTACAACCAAGAATTTAAAATTGTCTAAAGTGACATCAGTTTTACATTTTATACTGTGTTCCCGAATACTAGAAACTTCTAGTTTTTAAAATTTTACCTGTTCGGCCACTTATTCCCATATGCGAATAAAATCTAGCCCTGAGAGAGCGAACAGTGTTTGGAAGACTTCACGAAAGTTTCTCAAGTCAAAACTGGACTGTTATTTTCTTGAAATGTGTCGGACCTGCAGGGTTTTCCCGAAATTTGTTTACTTCAAACTCTACCGTGACAATCTATATGACTCTGAATTTTATCAATCGTCCCTGGAATATTTATTAAATAATGAAATTAATTATAAAATCAAAATTTCAGACTCGCATAATAAGTCTCTTGGGCATTATATAACTACTCTTAAAAATACCTTTTCGTTGTTGGACTATTTATTAATAATTTCTCTTGTACAACGTGAACTAGAAAAATTTCACTCTACCATCTTGGAAACACATGAACGTAAGTTAAAGGCTTTGGGAATGAATTCACCAAATTTTTCAATTCAGATAAGGTAATTTCGAATCTTTCTAGTTACACACTCTCCCCTCGGGAAAAGTTTTTACTGTCACTTGGTTTGCAATTTAAGCTTCCGTTGTTCCAAATATATAAGCCTTCGTTTTTTCTTTACTTTGAAAAATTTTTTAATGGCTTGAAAAATGTTCCCCATGTGGGTGAATTCAATAATTTCAAATGTCAGTTCTCAAATTTAACTCAAGAATTTTTTCATAAACTTAGAAATCTTAAATTTCAATCTTTCATATTTAGGAAGAGTGATTTGCAGTGTATTAAGAATTTGGCAAAGAACCAGGAGATTGTCGTGACTAGACCGGACAAGGGTAACGGAGTGGTTATTTTGAATAAATCGGACTACATAAACAAAACTAATGAAATCCTAAGTGATCTTACTAAATTCAAACAAATTCTTGAACCTGTCAATAAAGTCATTGTAAGGTTAGAAGACCAGGTTAATAGATTTCTGTCACGACTAAAGTCCTTAAAGATAATAAAAAACGATACTTACTCTCAGTTGTTCGCATCTGGTGCTAATCTTGCTCAATTATACTGTTTGCCTAAAATCCATAAAGTTGGAACACCTCTCCGTCCTATTTAGCTTCGTATAACTTACCCACCTTTCAATTGGCAAAATTTGTTGTTCGTCTCCTGTCACCCTTTGCGAAAAATGCTTATACTATAAATAACTCGTTTGAATTCCAAAAAGACCTTCTTGGTGAGAACTTCGATTCAAGAAAGTTTTTTGTCAGTTTTGATGTAAAGTCGCTTTTCACAAATGTACCTGTATCTGAAACTATTGCCATTATTTTAGATAGGGTTTTTAGCTCGGTTGATATTTTCATGGGTTTTCATTGTCTCATTTTAAGGAACTTTTAGAATTGGTCTTCAAACAATGCTATTTTACTTTCAACAATAAGGTTTACCAACAAATTGATGGTGTAGGGATGGGATCACCTGTCGGACCGTTAGCAGCTGATTTTTTATGACTCATTTAGAAGGTGTAATTTTTAGTCAATCTCCCACTCCACTCATCTCAAGCCAATTTTCTATCGACGCTTCGTTGATGATTCGATAGCTGTCTTTGATAATGCGGTACAAGCGCAACAATTCTTTAACTTCCTAAATTCTTTGCACCCTAATATAACGTATACAATGGAAACTGAGAAAAATGGCTCCCTTCCCTTTTTAGATCTTTTAATTTCGAAAAACGGTGATTCTATTACTACATCAGTTTACAGGAAACCCACTTTCACTGGTTTGGGCATGAATTTTTTAGTTTACTGATTTCAACTATAAGATGTTTGTATTAAAACTCTCCTGTTCAGAGGATATAATTTGACCTCTAGTTTTACCTTACTTAATGATGAATTTAATAATCTAAGATCATACTTTACCAATAATAGTTTTCCTGTTCAATATGTAGATAAACTAATTAGATCCTTCTTAAATAATGTTTATAGCCCTCAACTTCCTTGTATTACAGTGCCGAAGGATATAAAATATTTCTTGGTACCTGAAATGGGTCCTTTGAATAAGGAATTTAAGCTTAAATTTACAAAGTTGTTAAGGAAATTTTTTATCATACTGATTTCCGCATCATATTTATTAATAAAACGTCTTTAGGTAGCTTTTTCTCAGCGAAGGATCGAACCCCTGACTCGTTGCGTAGCGGTGTTGTATATTTATTTACCTGCCCTAGGTGTCTCCTTGGGAATTACATTGGCAGCACTGTTCGCTCTCTCAGGGCTAGATTTTATTCGCATATGGGAATAAGTGCCGAACAGGTAAAATTTTAAAAACTAAAGAAGTTTCTAGTATTCGGGAACACAGTATAAAATGTAAAACTGATGTCACTTTAGACAATTTTAAAATTCTTGGTTGTAATACTTGTCCCAACTCACTTAGAATTTTGGAATCGCTTTACATTAAAACTTGACCCCTACGCTAAATGTTGACTCATCAGCTGTCCCTTTAAACTTCTTATAATCCCTCCTCCTTCCCCAATTCCTTATAATCCCCCCTTCCCCAATCGCCCTCACCACCTTATCTTATCTTATCTTATCTTATGTTTCTCGTTTTGCCTCTGCTTAAATCAGTCTAGCCTCGGAAATTGCAGTGAAAGGTTAGTTAGTTTCATTATTCCAGTGTACTATTGTTAATTTTCCAGTGTATTAATTTCACATTTACTATGTATTTAAAAATAGCTTCTTAATTTTAAATGTAAATCTGTATAACTTAGAATTTAACCCTCTTTTTCAGTCTTTTAAAATTTGCCTTTATGAATAGGTTATAGAAATTTTCTTTGTCTTGTTTTTCATTCAATTATTGATTTTAATTTCACATTGTTATCATACAGCCTGAAGATGAGCGTATTGCTCGAAAACGTTGCGCATTAAAGAAGACTTTTCATGGCATTTACATTTCTCCTTGTCATTGGATTTCTCCTAAATATTATATATATATATATATGTATAGAAACGACGTAAGTATAGAGGAGTGTTCTGCACACGAGGAAGAGAAATAACGAACAAATGAAAAATGAGGTGACTGCCCGGGAATCGAACCCAGGATCTTCCGATTGCCGGTCAGATATGCTACCACTACACCACGGGCCTCGATCAGTCAGAAGTCGTAATTCTCCTACATAGGGCAGAAAACCAATGCCTTGAGAGGGCACCCTCGCAAATCGTGAATATGTACATTTAACTGCAATGACCACGCAGTATATTAATGTATAGAAACGACGTAAGTATAGAGGAGTGTTCTGCACACGAGGAAGAGAAATAACGAACAAATGAAAAATGAGGTGACCGCCCGGGAATCGAACCCAGGATCTTCCGATTGCCGGTCAGATATGCTACCACTACACCACGGGCCTCGATCAGTCAGAAGTCGTAATTCTCCTACATAGGGCAGAAACCAATGCCTTGAGAGGGCACCCTCGCAAATCGTGAATATGTACATTAACTGCAATGACCACGCAGTATATTCACGATTTGCGAGGGTGCCCTCTCAAGGCATTGGTTTCTGCCCTATGTAGGAGAATTACGACTTCTGACTGATCGAGGCCCGTGGTGTAGTGGTAGCATATCTGACCGGCAACCGGAAGATCCTGGGTTCGATTCCCGGGCGGTCACCTCATTTTTCATTTGTTCGTTATTTCTCTTCCTCGTGTGCAGAACACTCCTCTATACTTACGTCGTTTCTATACATTAATATACTGCGTGGTCATTGCAGTTAAATGTACATATTCACGATTTGCGAGGGTGCCTCTCAAGGCATTGGTTTCTGCCCTATGTAGGAGAATTACGACTTCTGACTGATCGAGGCCCGTGGTGTAGTGGTAGCATATCTGACCGGCAATCGGAAGATCCTGGGTTCGATTCCCGGGCGGTCACCTCATTTTTCATTTGTTCGTTATTTCTCTTCCTCGTGTGCAGAACACTCCTCTATACTTACGTCGTTTCTATACATTAATATACTGCTGGTCATTGCAGTTAAATGGTCATATTCACGATTTGCGAGGGTGCCCTCTCAAGGCATTGGTTTCTGCCTATGTAGGAGAATTACGACTTCTGGCTGATCGAGGCCCGTGGTGTAGTGGTAGCATATCTGGCCGGCAATCGGAAGATCCTGGGTTCGATTCCCGGGCGGTCACCTCATTTTTCATTTGTTCGTTATTTCTCTTCCTCGTGTGCAGAACACTCCTCTATATTACGTCGTTTCTATCATTAATATACTGCGTGGTCATTGCAGTTAAATGTACATATTCACGATTTGCGAGGGTGCCCTCTCAAGGCATTGGTTTCTGCCCTATGTAGGAGAATTACGACTTCTGACTGATCGAGGCCCGTGGTGTAGTGGTAGCATATCTGACCGGCAATCGGAAGATCCTGGGTTCGATTCCGGGCGGTCACCTCATTTTTTCATTTGTTCGTTATTTCTCTTCCTCGTGTGCAGAACACTCCTCTATACTTACGTCGTTTCTATACATTAATATACTGCGTGGTCATTGCAGTTAAATGTACATATTCACGATTTGCGAGGGTGCCCTCTCAAGGCATTGGTTCCTGCCCTATGTAGGAGAATTACGACTTCTGACTGATCGAGGCCCGTGGTGTAGTGGTAGCATATCTGACCGGCAATCGGAAGATCCTGGGTTCGATTCCGGGCGGTCACCTCATTTTCATTTGTTCATTATTTCTCTTCCTCGTGTGCAGAACACTCCTCTATACTTACGTCGTTTCTATGCATTAATATACTGCGTGGTCATTGCAGTTAAATGTGTGTGTATAATAATATAAGTATATATATATATATATATACCCATGTAGTGGCTATCACAAACACCTCATTATAGGTTTATGGTTCTATTGTAAGAACTTCATCGATTAGATATGGTAATACACTTCAAGTGCATATCGAATGGCATTAATCAAGAGACCGCAAAAGGTCACCCTCATAAAGGCGATTTTCGCCCCTGTTCTAATAAAGTCCATAAAGTTATAAAGATGCATACATATCTTTGTTACAGTGGGTTAACGACCAAAAAAGTTTCTTGGCAGGCACAGAGGATAACCCAAACGGACGTCTTCAGATACCAAGGACCACCTTAATTTCGCAACCACTGAACAGATGTCAGCATCGTAAAGCACTTCCACGACATCGTAAATGAGCTCCAAAGCCTTCATACCAATAAAACAACCATTAAGTAAGAAAGCCTTCTCAGGACTATAAGGCCTCAAGGTTTACCCCTGCCGGAACCGACCAAGTTCCGGAAAACTGAAGCGTTACAAGAAACTTCAGAGAAGAATCAGAAGTCTTTGGGAGATGTAACATGTACTCAAACAGACCCTTGTTTTAGCCTATTAGTCATTCTGCTCAACCTAAAAGACTGAAATTAATTCGGCGTCATCTTAAAATTATGTAATAATTAAAATTAATTTATTTCTGTACATTGTTGTTGTAATAACATTTTAAGTATTCAATTAGTCACTATTTGACATTGTATATTCATATTGACAGTTAATCTCATGGTCGTCAAGCCTTTGTAACTAACACTGATAACCAATGCAATTTATTTTACGTACCGTACTTTATTAATCATTGCAATATTAAGTTTGTTAATTAAACGAAAAAGCCATGCAGTCTTTCCTTAATTATTGATACGAACTTCTTCGGTGATCTGAGTGACTACAAATTGGTGACCATACATTATATCGATATAATGATGAAGACATATCGATAAATCAACCTTTTATTATTGAAACGATAGTGATCTGTCAATTTCGAAATAGCAATCTAAAAGACACAAATTTCGATATTGATATCGAAATGGGGTTGAAACTGAGTACTGATGTAAATTCATTATTCAGTAAATATGGAAACATTATATCGTCACCTTTTAGGAAAATATATTTGGGAAACGCTGATTGCACTTTATTTATAAACATATTGTTGCATCAATAGTACTTCAATATTAATTTGTGAACCGTCATAAATATAAGCCACATTTCAATGATATCAACCTAGGTACCTGGGTATATATAGGGTCCAAAAAATGGCCCAATTTTTATTTGCCCGTTATTTTATAACGGATGTATATTTTATTATTGGGGTTTCTTCTTCAGAAAGGTAACAGATCGGGGTTTTTATTCCACATATACCATATACATATACCTACTCATATACATTTCTAATGGCTGAACCCTCAAACAGTGATGCCGCGTTTGCAGCTGGAACAAAAAATCAAGATCATTGAGTGGTTTTATGTGAGAAATTCTGTGACGCAGGTGCAGAGGAACTTTTGCAGAGGATAGAGCTGCAGAAAGACAATAGAAAGACAATATCACGAATTGTTAGAAAATTTAAAACAAATGGAAATGTAAGCAATCAGCATAAGGGTAAAAGTGGTAGGCGACGATCCATAAGAACTGTGTGACACGTAAATACAGGGTGTTTATAAAGTCCCTATCTATTTCAGTGAAAACGTAGCAAAAAAGGGTAAAATTCAATAACAATATAATAGAAGGCATACATTTAATGAATACATGAGCACCATCAGTATCTCTACAGAGTTCGAATCTGTCAGCAGCATTGCGGAACACATTTTGGAGCATGACGGGTTATTTTTGTAACTACTGTTACGATGCGAGCATGTAAATGTCCCAGCTTCATTCAGATGACATTTTAAACACCGTCGTCTTTCAACAAGAAGGGGCACCTTGTCATTACGCAAACATTGTTCAGGAGTACCTAAATGAACGATTTCCAAATCGGAGGATCGGACGTGAAGGCAATAGGTCCTGGGCGGCTCGATCTCCTGACCTAACGCCCTTGGATTTCTTTGCATGGGGCTTTATCAAATCAAACGTCTATCAAACGAGGGTTACAGATCTGCAAGATTTACGTGCTCGTACCGTAACAGCAGTTACAAAAATAACCCCTATCATACTCCAAAATGTGTTCCGCAATGCTGCTGACAGATTCGAACTCTGTAGAGATACTGATGGTGCTCATGTAGAACCGTACGCTTAAGTATTCATTAAATGTATGCCTTCTATTATATTATTATTGAATTTTATCCTTTTTGCTACGTTTTCACTGAAAAAGATAGGGACTTTATAAACACCCTGTATGATTCATAAAATTATTGCGCGCAGTCTGCAGAGTCAATTCGACGTTTGTCAGCGGAAGTATTTCACGATCATATGTGCATCGTATACTTCGTAGCGAATCAAACCTTTTTCCCTACAAAATTCTTTCACGAGCTTCACTGACTAATGCTCAAAAACAAAAACGAATGGAATTTGCAACATGGATGTTAGCAAAGCTAGAAGAAGATCCTGAATTTTTGAAATACATATACTTCAATGACGAGTATTATGTACAGCTAAGTAGATTAATAAGCAAAACTTTCGTTGCCGGGGAATTCATGCTGGCGCATGCTTAACGACGTTTGTTAAACTCAACATTTGGGTTGGACAGTATGGTGTAGTAGGTCCCTACTTCTTTGAGAGTGAGTGAACCTGGAAAAACAGTAATGGAAAAGCAAAATTCATATCGTCAGATGCTACAAGATTTCTACTTACCACAACTAATTAGTTAGTCCCATAAAAAAATAACTGCATTACCTAAGATTCACAGTGGTTTTAGTAGGATGGAAGCACCTCCATACACTGCTTGTGAAACTCGCAACTTTTTGAGGAAGCATTTTTCCGAGCGACTAATCTCCCTTCATGAGCTAGTTAGTATAATGGCCACCATACTCACCTGATTTCACACTCTGACTTTTTTTGTGGGGTTACATAAAAGATAGGATTTATTCTACCAAGCCTAAGACACTCGAAGACCTAAGGGGCCGTTCAAAAATTATGTAACGCTATTTTTGCTAAAACTTGACACCCCCACCCCCTTGTAACTAGAGGTGGAAAGAGTACATCAGTACTTGAGTATTCTTGTACTCGAGTATGTGTATTTGTTGTACTCGTTCTCGAGGTAATCTGAAATCGCTGTAATCGTACTCGAGGGAATCTGAAATCGCTGTAATCGTACTCGAGGGAATCTGAATTCTCTGTAATCGTACTCGTACTCGACCAATCAACCTCTCGTGACCAATTACCACGTGCTACTAATTTGGCTATGCTGTTCGGTAACTATAGCAACCTATAGCTTCCAGTGTGTTCTAGAAAGCCTTCAGCAGACTATAAATACTTGCGCATGGCATCGCGGAGGTTAGTAATAATCCAGCAGGGTTGAAGCACCTTAAACAGAAAAAACAAACAGTATTAGTCAGAGGTGTATAGAGATTTGGTGGTATCTGATGTCATTATGGAAGGTTGCACATATAATATGTATATACACATACATACACAGACTATAAATACTTGCGCATGGCATCGCGGAGGTTAGTATTAGTCAGAGGTGTATAGAGATTTGGTGGTATCTGATGTCATTATGGAAGGTTGCACATATAATATGTATATACACATACACAAGGTATGCATTTATATTTTTATTTTTTATTTATTTTATAAGAAAGCCGAGTTATTTTGATGGAATATAAAACATCTTATAAAAGATGTTGAATAAAGCATTACGTAATTGACATAACTATAAGTACATGTGATATATCTATAATATATATATATATATATATAATATATATATATATATATATTATATATATATATATGTGTGTGTGTAGCAGTAAAGCAAATACATTTTGTTCCTTTCGTGTTCTTTTTTTTCATTTTCCATTGTAATGTGTTCATATGGTCTCATAACAAATAAGCTTTGCTCATGCAAGCACCAGGTGAAGCACTAAAAAAAGTTGTACTCGTAGTGAAGGTAATCTGAAATCGCTGTAATCGTACTCGAGAATCTGAATTCGCTGTAATCGTACTCGTACTCGCTTATTCCAAAAAGTCTGAACTTGTATTCGTACTCGTACTCGCTTATTCCAAAAAGTCTGGACTTGCATTCGTACTCGTACTCCTCCAGTTACAAAATTTTGGTATTTTTTCCACCTCTACTTGTAACGTTCCGTAACGCTAGACCGGACACCCGCTAAGATGTTATGTAACCCCTAATAGTGGGTGTCTGGTCTAGCGTTGTTACGGAACGTTATAAAAGGGGGGGGGGTTAAGTTTTAGCAAAACTAGCGTTACATAATTTTTGAACGGCCCCTAAAGACCAAAATCTATGAAGTAATCAGCAACATTCCAGCTGAGCTATTTCCAAATATTATGTCAAACATTTGTGTAAGGTTGAATATTGTGTTAGAAGAAAATAGCGATTACACTGAACATGTATTTAATAATGGTTAATAAACTCCTGTTTTACGTACCTATTGCGTTTGTCTGTGTCTAGATCCCTTTTTTAAGTTTCGAACATTTATTTAGAAATAGAGGTATTTTCTCGGGACACCTGGTATATATATATATATATATATATATATATATATATATATATATATATATATATATATATATATATATATCAGGGTGTCCCAAAAAAATGTACTCACACTTTGAATGACAATAAATGCAGTGTTTATTGACATAGATACAAGTCTAATAGGTTAAATTAAAGAACATTAAATTAAAGAAAATTAAATGAAATTAAAGAAAAGTTTAGTCTTTTCCCCCTAGTCTAGTCTACTCATTCCTGCGTGTTCGCAAATGTTCAAACTGATGACCACCATTTCCAGACACAGCTGATAACGCGGACCAATGGATTCGATAACATTACGAATCATTTCATTTGGAATTGCGAGACATTGTCTTTCAATTTCCTCTTTCAACTCATCGACTGTCGCAGGTTTGCGGCGTAAACCTTATCTTTCACATATCCCCATAAAAAAAAGTCCATTGGTGTGAGGTCTGGTGAACGTGCAGGGAATTCAACGCAACCTCTGCGCCCAATCCATGTGTTCGGATGAGTTGCATCGAGATAGGCCCTTACATCACGATGGTAGTGGGGAGGTGCTCCATCTTGCTGGAAGTAACTCTCTTCGTCACCAAACATCTCTTCAATGCATGGACCGACGGATTCCTGCAGTAAGTTTAGGTAAACGGCACCAGTGACAGTTTGGTCAAAAAAGAATGGTCCTACGATGCCCAATGCTGATATCCCACACCACACTGTAACTCCCCTGGTAAGTTCAAATGTTGTTCCAAAGTAACATGCGGATTTTGAGGAGCCCAGTAGGTGCAATTATGTCGATTAATTGAGCCATTTAACTTAAAGGAGGCCTCATCGCTCCAGACAATTTGTCTGGAAACGCTGTATCTCCCGCGCTTTTGTCCAGGTACCATTCACAAAATCCAACTCTCCGGTCAGGATCATCTTCATTGAGAGCGGTGGATTAATGTTGGAATGTAACTTTTCCAATGGACTCGTTTCAAAATGCGATGGACGCTCGATTTTGGGATTCCTATCTCACGAGCCGATTGTCGTATGGATTTCTTTGGGGATCGGAGGAGGGTTTCCAGCAGTTGTCTTCTCTTGCGGGGCTGGTGGATGTCCGTGGTCTTCCAGAACGTTGCTTGTGGACGTCCTGAACAGTTCCATCTGCTTCAAACTTATCTCTGATACGAGCAATGGTGGCGTCGCGTTGGTGGATCTCTGTGAAACTGTCTTCTAAATTGTCTTTGCACTTCAGTGACGTTTTCGTACTTCAGTAGCACTTTATGACAAATTTTCTTTCTTCAAAAGTTAGTCGTACGTCTGCCATTATATTCACGTTAGTATGGCCTGAAACAAATAAAATTATATGAGTAAAGGGCTGTCTAAGAGAGTACATTTTTTTGGGACCCCTGTATATGTATATATATATATATATATATATATATACACACGGTGAACCAAAAGTAGGTGGACAGTAGGTTGAATACGGTTTGTGTTATTATATTATAACTATGGTGTTCATTATAACTATGGTGTTTGTGTTTTATTATATTAAATATTATAACTAAATTTATTTAAATTTTAGTTTGTATTATAGTATACAAAAAATTAAATATATTTCTCAAAATAAACGTTATCATTTACTGTCCACCTACATTTGGTTCCCTATATATAATATATATATATATTATATATATATATATATTGTTTTATTTGTTAAATGTTCTATGTTGATATATTAATAGTACAACAGGTAAAGAGTATTTGTCGAGCCTTACTAGCCGACTTTTCATGACAACCAAGAAACGAAATAATTTATCGGTTGGATTTTATGTTATTAAAAAACAATAATTTAATTAAGGATTCAAGTCGAATGTTATACATTACATTACATTCACATTATTACATAAAACAGCACGAGAGAGAATCTGGTTATTTACTACTACATGAATTGACCAACTATACTTACAAAATTTCGAGAGCCCCAAAAAGCCTGTGATCCTGACTAGTGATGTAGGTCAACTCATCCGCATCCGCATCCGCATCCGCGGAACATCCGCACATTTTCTCGCATCCGCGTCCGCATCCGCACTTTGGACTACGGATGTCGTGCGGATGTGGACCATTGAGATAAAACGTCATTAATAAGCGGAAATTATCAAATTCTACTATATTAATAGAACTAGTTTATTGTGCGCAAAAGTGATGCAAGCGACAAGACGAGAGGCTGTTCTTGTATGAAGTTACTCTCTTGCAACCTACTTAGATCCACGTTACAAAGCTAAGTTATTTCACCTAGTAATTAGAACGAGTTAAATCATCATTGGCAAAGCAGTTGAAGAGCTTCAATCTCTTGATCTGTCGCTTCGCCACCACCAAAAGAATAAAAGTTTCAGTGACAGAACCAACACCTCAACAAGCAAATCTACACAGAATCTGTCTCTCAGTTTCTTGAGTGAAGCAGCAATGACGAGACCTACGCGATTCAAAAGATGTAGTAAAAATGATCGAGAGCTATCACCAAGAAAAACGCCTGGCTGCAATGTGACAATCCTATAGTTGGTGGAAAAATACGTAGAATATCTATCCATACTTGAGTAAACTGTAAGGAAAACATTTAGCTCTCCTACAACCAAAGCTGGGCACTTGCGTTTTTTTTTGCGGTACTGCGGTACTGCGGTACTACCGCACTACCAAACCGGTACCGCATAACGCAGTACCGCAAAGGATCGCTGAAAGTACAGCCTGTACTTTCAGCGATCCTTTGGCGGTACTGCGTTATGCGGTACCGGTTTGGTAGTGCGGTAGTACCGCAGTACCGCAAAAAAAACCGCAAGTGCCCAGCTTTGCCTCCAACCAACGTACCAAGCGAG
Organism: Bathynomus jamesi; assembly: GCA_023014485.1. Taxonomy (NCBI): domain Eukaryota; kingdom Metazoa; phylum Arthropoda; class Malacostraca; order Isopoda; family Cirolanidae; genus Bathynomus; species Bathynomus jamesi. The sequence goes on from JAJOZX010003812.1 coordinate 422,833, forward strand.
AGATTATTTAGCAGTGCTGGATTAATATATGATGAAAAGAGAAACAGACTGGCAGCAGAAAAGGCAGAAAAATTAATGTTCCTTAAGCATAACCTTCCTATAATTAAGTTTGAACATTAAACGATGAACATCTTAGTTTACTTTATTTTAATTACTCATTTATAATATGCCTAAATAAAACTTTAAACTTAATATAAATAGTTATGAAGCTAATTAAAGATCTCTTTCTATAGGGGGAGGTTGGGAAAGAGGTCGGTGGGGTGCATTTGAGTTGGGTTCACGTCCCGCATCCTGGTAACACCAATTATTTCTAATTGTGGCTGAAACTCAACAAAATATAACCGAATTTGTTGCAGACGAATTCACTGATTGATTCTATATTAGTTAGATGCTTGATATTATTTTATATGTTCAGAGAAAAGTACAGCAATTATTGTACAATTAATCAATTATACTACATTATAGCTACAGCTCTCTCTATATAATAACTTATTATATACGTTAAACAAACAATCTCGAATATATCCTAAAAAAATAACGAAAATGTAGACATCCGCGGATAGGACATCCGCATCCGCGGATGTTGAAATCAAACATCCTCATCCGCATCCGCGGATGTGAAAAAATGACATCCGCTACATACACTAATCCTGACTAAACAAAATCTAGAATTCAACTCTGGGTATGCAGGATCTTATGGCGTTCGCGGCAGTAGAGGGTTTCCCCCAACTTCTCCCGCCAAAGTGTAGCCCTTCTTCCCCCATTCCAACAGAAGCACCCACATCTTACATCTATGAGAAGTTACATTCAAACAATATCTTCAGTTACCTTCCCTAAACAACTATACATATAAAAAACGTTATATCACAAAGTTTAATTAGAAATACTTAAAAAATGTTATATTAACGATGTTCATACGAATATTATCAAACAAATACAAAGAACATAAACGTTTCTGAATTTCTCTTAATGCCATTTATTAAAATTTATACAATTCAGATTGCACATTACACACACACACACACACACACACAACACACACACACACACCAACACAATATATATATATATATATATATCTATATAATATATATAGTCATGCGGTTTGTTCTACAAAGCTTCAATTTAATATTTAGGAGAAATCCAATGACAAGGAGGAATGTAAATGCCATGAAAAGTCTTCTTTAATGCGCAAACGTTCGAGCAATACGCTCATCATCAGGCTAGATAATAACAATATGATATTAGAATCATAATAAATGTGAAAAGACAAAATAATTTCTATAAAAAGACTAAAAGAAGAGGGTTAATTCAAAGTTATAAAAATTTACATATAAAATTAACCAGAAATTTAAAAAGCTATTTTTAAATTACATATAGTAAATTGAAATAGTACACTGGAATAATTAACACTAACTACATGGAATAATAACACTACGAACCTTTCAATGCTGTTGCCTGAGTCCGAGGCACGAGTAATTTAAAACAAACAAAACAGGAAACAAGCTATGGGTGGGCGGTTGGAGTATAAGTTAGGGGAGGGGGGGATTATAAAAAATTGGGGAGGGGGGAGGGGAGTTGGGGAGGGGGGTTTATAAAAATTTAGAGGGACAGCTGAGGAATCCACGTTTAGAGAAGGGGTCAATGTTTTAATATAAAGAGATTCCAAAATTCTAAGTGAGTAGGCAAGAATTACAACCGAGAATTTTAAAATTATCTAAAGTGACATCAGTTTTACATTTTATACTGTGTTCCCGAATACTGGAGGCTTTTTTTTATTTAAAATTTTACCTGTTCGGCAACTTATTCCCATATGCGAATAAAATCTAGTCCTGAGGGAGCGCACGGTGCTGCCAATGTAAGTACCAAGGAGACACCTTGGGCAGGTAAATAAATATACAACACCGCTACGCAACGAATCAGGAGTTCGATCCTTCGCTGAGAAAAAGCTACCTAAAGACATTTTGTTAATAAATATAATGCGAAAATCAGTATGATAGAAAAATTTTCTTAACAACTTTGTAAATTTAAGTTTAAATTCTTTATTCATGGGACCCATTTCAGGTACCAGGAAATATTTTATATCTTTAGGCACTGAAATACAGGAAAGTTGAGGGCTATAAACATTATTTAAGGAAGATCTTATTAGTTTATCTACATATTGAACAGGAAAACTATTATTGGTAAAATATGATCTTAAATTATTAAATTCATCGTTTAGTAAGGTAAAACTAGAGGTCAAATTATATCCTCTGAACAAGAGAGTTTTAATACACGACATCTTATAGTTAAAATCGGTAAAACTAAAGAAATTCATGCCCAAACCAGTAAAAGTGGGTTTCCTGTAAACTGATGTAGTAATAGAATCACCTTTTTTCGAAATTAAAAGATCTAAAAAGGGAAGGGAGCCATTTTTCTCAGTTTCCATTGTATAAGTTATATTGGGGTGCAGAGAATTTAAGAAGTTAAAAAATTGTTGCGCTTGTATACAGCATTATCAAAAACAGCTATCGAGTCATCAACGAAGCGTCGATAGAAAATTGGTATACAATGGGTGGGAGATTGTCTAAAAATTACACTTTCTAAATGAGTCATAATAAAATCAGCTGATAGAGGTCCGACGGGTAATCCCATCCCAACACCATCAATTTGTTGGTAAACCTTATTATTGAAAGTAAAATAACATTGCTTAAAAACCAATTCTAAAAGTTCCTTAAAATAAGACCATGAAAAACCATGAAAACTATCATCAGAGCTAAAAACCCTATCTAAAATAATGGCAATAGTTTCTGATACAGGTACATTCGTGAAAAGCGACTTTACATCAAAACTGACAAAAAACTTTTTTGAATCGAAATTCTTACTAAGAAGATCTTTTTGAAATTCATAAGAGTTATTTATAGTATAAGCATTTTTCGCAAAAGGTGACAGGAGACGAACAACAAATTTTGACAATTGAAAGGTAGGTAAGTTATACGAAGCTAAAATAGGACGGAGAGGTGTTCCAACTTTATGGATTTTAGGCAAACAGTATAATTGAGCAAGATCAGAACCAACAAATTGATGGTGTTGGGATGGGATCACCCGTCGGACCTCTATCAGCTGATTTTTTTATGACTCATTTAGAAAGTGTAATTTTTAGACAATCTCCCACCCATTGTATACCAATTTTCTATCGACGCTTCGTTGATGACTCGATAGCTGTTTTGATAATGCTGTACAAGCGCAACAATTTTTTAACTTCTTAAATTCTCTGCACCCCAATATAACTTATACAATGGAAACTGAGAAAAATGGCTCCCTTCCCTTTTTAGATCTTTTAATTTCGAAAAAAGGTGATTCTATTACTACATCAGTTTACAGGAAACCCACTTTTACTGGTTTGGGCATGAATTTCTTTAGTTTTACCGATTTTAACTATAAGATGTCGTGTATTAAAACTCTCTTGTTCAGAGGATATAATTTGACCTCTAGTTTTACCTTACTAAACGATGAATTTAATAATTTAAGATCATATTTTACCAATAATAGTTTTCCTGTTCAATATGTAGATAAACTAATAAGATCTTCCTTAAATAATGTTTATAGCCCTCAACTTTCCTGTATTTCAGTGCCTAAAGATATAAAATATTTCCTGGTACCTGAAATGGGTCCCATGAATAAAGAATTTAAACTTAAATTTACAAAGTTGTTAAGAAAATTTTTCTATCATACTGATTTTCGCATTATATTTATTAACAAAATGTCTTTAGGTAGCTTTTTCTCAGCGAAGGATCGAACTCCTGATTCGTTGCGTAGCGGTGTTGTATATTTATTTACCTGCCCAAGGTGTCTCCTTGGTACTTACATTGGCAGCACCGTGCGCTCCCTCAGGACTAGATTTTATTCGCATATGGGAATAAGTTGCCGAACAGGTAAAATTTTAAATAAAAAAGAAGCCTCCAGTATTCGGGAACACAGTATAAAATGTAAAACTGATGTCACTTTAGATAATTTTAAAATTCTCGGTTGTAATTCTTGCCTAACTCACTTAGAATTTTGGAATCTCTTTATATTAAAACATTGACCCCTTCTCTAAACGTGGATTCCTCAGCTGTCCCTCTAAATTTTTTATAAACCCCCCCTCCCCAATTTTTTATAATCCCCCCTCCCCTAACTTATAACTCCAACCGCCCAACCCATAGCTTGTTTCCTGTTTTGTTTTGTTTTAAATTACTCGTGCCTCGGAACCAGCATTGAAAGGTTCGTAGTGTTAATTATTCCATTGTATTAGTGTTAATTATTCCAGTGTACTAATTTCAAATTTACTATATGTAATTTAAAAATAGCTTTTTAAATTTCTGGTTAATTTTATATGTAAATTTTTATAACTTTGAATTTAACCCTCTTCTTTTAGTCTTTTATAGAAATTATTTTGTCTTGTTCACATTTATTTATTGATTCTAATTTCTTATTGTTATTATCTAGCCTGATGATGAGCGTATTGCTCGAAACGTTGCGCATTAAAGAAGACTTTTCATGGCATTTACATTCCTCCTTGTCATTGGATTTCTCCTAAATATTAATATATATATATATATATATATATATATATAATATATATATATATATAGATAGTGTTTTAGCCGTGTGTGTTGGGAGTGGGTACACAAAAAATGAACGAACTAAAGTTTTAATTAAATAGGATTTAGTTTTTTGCTTTTACCTCCTACTTTTGAATGCATTAAGGGAAGAGTCTTCTAAAATCAGAAATTGAAAAGTGGCGGACATTTCTAACTTAATTAATTTTCAGATTTTCTCTCTGTAATTTTATTATTATTATTACGAGTATTATTATTATTATTATTATTATTATTTCTATCGGGATTCCTACTTATGCTCAAACTCTCCGATGCTCGTAGCGTGATAGCTCGAAGGTGGAGTCTATGTCCCGATTGTAGCTGAATATACAGACGTACAGCCTTTTGGTTTCGTGTACTGTAACGTCCCGATTAATCCCTTTCTACTTCATTTTGAAAGTCACCCTTCGTTATGGCGAGCAAAGAGAAGGTTGCTAACAATGGCACTCAATGGAGAAAACGTTAACGGTCGGGGTTCGACTTCCGATAGTGCTGGTCAATAATAATTCAGGAGTTAGCGCAATAGGTCACATTCGCCTGGCCTGAGCTCTGTGCCGATTTCTGGCCCTTTTCACTCACTATTAACCCATATACAATAAATGTCTCATCAGTATTCAATTTTGTATCTCTTTACTTAATTTAATTACTCTATCAATACTCTAGTTTTGTTTCATTGTATCTAACTGTTCTTTGAAATACTAACGAAGAACGATAGTTTTGGCGGAGTGGAGGACCGATTTATCGGGAGATGTAAGACCTTTGACCGACCTGCGGTCACTGCCAAACGCTTGAGGATAACTGTAATATTTGTTGACGTCCAAAAAGATGGTTTTTCTTAACTTCATTTTGTTTTTTCCACGTTGGCATTTCTCAAGAGTAAGATTTATACGTTGAAAGAAAAATATATAAAAAAGGGTAAAGTATCCGTTACTGATTTACGCACATAAATGTACATCCCACGTACGTTTACATTTACAGTATGTGTATTTGTGTGTACGTATCCTCCATTTTTTATTGTCAATGTCGCTAAACTATTTATTCTTTATTAGTTTTGACATTTCATTGTCGAGATTTTTCCTATTAATAATTCGTGTACACACATTTTGCTTAACACGTACACACACACATTTTGCTTAACAAGTACACGAAATCTATAAAGGTAAATTTCATTTCATATTATTTTTGTACTTAAGTTTTACTTTTTACTCTTGTATGTATTGCATACAAAATATTTTGTCAAACTACTCGTGGTTGTACTTGTATATGTAATTATGTATACATACGTGTACACGAAGTGGCTGTAAGTAATTTCATCCATTTTTTCCATTCTCAGAAACTTGATATTCTGTAAATTTGGTATCCAAAGAGCTTTGAGATTTTCATTTTATTTTATTTTCTGTTCTTTCTCTCTGTTGAGTCTGAGTTCTTTTCTTTCATGCATGATTTCGTTCTCTCAAATACTCATTATTTCCTATGTTTTCTCAAATCTGACACGTTCCTATCCTCAAGGACCGACTGATTTCATAATTACAACTTTTTTTATATATAAAAATTCACGTTACTTATTAACTTTCAATTAACGACTTCAACGGAAAGTCTGACAAACGCCTTTTATCAATTTTAAATCTCCATATAAGCATTAAGCACCCTTGTTAAGCACGATCATGATGACTTCAAAAATATTTTAACTTTATTCAAGAAACATTTCACATGGTGAGACTGAGAGAAACATTCACACACAAGACCCATACAAACGACTCTCTCTCTCCTAGAAGGTTGGTTATGCCTCATTTGACCTCCGTACAGATAGAAAAGGAAGGGTATCCGAATTTACATAAAAAATACCATAAAATGAAGACAAATTGACCCACTCTGTATTATGGAATCTCGCATCGAAACGTGGAGCGAATCTTACTTTCGACACAGACACATTTAATATGTTGGCGAAATACAGACCATCTCACGAAAGCGTATAATAACTATACAAATATTTTGCACCTTTTATCGCTGGGGATATTTATATAAATTTTAAAAAATAGGAACCACTTGTATCGTCAAATTATAATGGAACGCAATGATTAGCCACAGCTACGGGGTTCATGTAACCAGATCTACTCGTTTCCTTGCTGATTTGCCCAAATCATCTTTCACTGATCATACATCTAGTGGGAAAAAACGGGTCATCTCCTAAATTAAATCATACCCCCCAAAAAAAAGACTAACACCCTTAAGCAGTGGTACTCATTGCGCGGCTTGCGAGCCAAATGCGCTATATATATTTGGCTCGCGAGCCGCCCAATGAGTACCACTACCCTAAAGTATACAGGTATTAAATACAAGATCGCGAAGCATAACTACATATAGATATAAACACAAAATTGGATTGTTCTAAGTGAATGTTGTCCCACCATTAGCAAAAATATTTCTTTGGTTAAAATTAAAAAACCTCTGATTGACCTCCGGTTTTGAAAACATCCATTAAGCAAAAGTAGGTCCAGCACTCGGAAATCAAGTCCTAAGATCCATATAGTGCACTGTGGTACGGTATATACCTAAATCTGCAGTAATGCATTAGCACTAACGGAAACGTACAACAGCATTTAATTCAGCCACTCGTAGCCATGCAAAAAGGAATAATTAGGAAAATTCTTAAATCATGATAATGTTCCACGATGTAAACATTTTGAAGCTAAAAGATATTTACACACTAAACATTGCCTCTTATATTTATCAAATCACAAATAATATTGCTCCAGAAATCAACCAAATCAAAATATTAGCATCCTAAACCCATCACCATCTCGACAGAAGACATCCTTTCAGATATATCAGAAAAACAAATTATACTTTTAGTAGGGCAGCTAAACAAGTTGAAGTGGACAATCCGGACAAAAGCACCAAACTTCCCTACTTGTATATTTTGGACCAACAATTAAAAATCCCGGAACCACCTTCAGAGACCATTACTTGGCCGCCATATTGGATTTCAAGATGGCCGCCATAGACAAAATGGAATTTCTGATATAAGTTTCAATAGAGAATTCCCTTGGCATGTTTGGCATCAAACTATATGTTTTTGGCATGATCAGATCAATAAAACAACTTTTAAGCTGATCAGAAGTATGTTTACTGCAGAAATCACACTTTGTACAACATATACAGTGAAAATCGTGAATATTTTAACACAAAAACCATGTTCAAGAAAACCATGTTTAAGAAAAATCAACGAAACTATAACAATTGAAGATTTCACCCACCAAAAAGTAGACCTTTAGCTCTATAACTGAATATGGGAGAGGAAAATTGGCAAAATATGTGCATTTTAAAAAATGAAATTCTACAAAGGTCAAAATGCTACCCTTTCATATTTGCACAATTTTCATGCATTATTCGTGGTTCTATAGAAAACTTGTATTAACAACATTTGTAGAGCAAGGGCAGGGCTATTAAATGGACACCATAAAATGGAAATATCTTGGCATTTAGCATTGCAATGCCTACTGTCCCAACTCACCCCTGTCCCGAACTGTCCCAAACTCACCCCGCTCGACGCTATATGTTAAACTGCACAGTTGCAGCTACACAGTTCTGTACACTTCCACCTGGCCTTCTTGCAAGCACACCTGGTGCCACATCCACTCTTGCTCTTGCAGCCGCATTTGACCAATTCGCTGCAAGCTTTAGATGCTACTGGTCTTGTGGTCCAAACTGGTGTCCATGACTGGGACTCTTCGCTAAAGGTCCATCCCCATCCTTCAGGAGTTGGAAGATTCTGTTCACTTCTCTCACAGGTCGACCATATTCCTCCCTGGTATGTGACCCTCCTGGTGTGTTGGAGAAGAGCATCCTGAGTTGGTGGGATAGTCTCCATAGCTTTTCCCTTCTGACAGAACATGACCTTTCTTGCCTCATCTACACGTTCAATGTCACTGGTGTTGTCATAGAGGACAACTGTGTACCGGTCAAGAAGCTTGAAGTGGGGAGTTTCGGCGTCAACATCTGCAAATGGATTTCGTGCCATGAATGTGAATGCTTGTGTTACCTCAGGGTAATGGTGCCATGCTGCCCATGCCGTATTCTTGCCCCTTCTGTAAAAGGATGATGTTGTATCACATCCCGTGAAGCAGTGAAACAGTGGTAGGGATGTGCATCTCTCTTCACCCAAAGAGGCACAGATACGGCAGTTGTACTAGATGGGTTGTAATCCAGATTGTCAAGTGCCCCAACAATAAATGGTCCATGACGAAACTGAGCTGGTACAACCACTCCTTTGGTCTTGAAGTTCTAGCACACTGCTGTTGCAAGTTGGCTTTCGACTTGAAGAATTCGGTCATAACTCACACTGAGACCCAATTCATATAGTTGTGTAATTAATGATTTTGACCGAATTTCAGTATGAATTTTCAGACCAAGATACAGAGGCAATGGTGGTTCTCTTTCCAAAGAATGGCGAACCTTAGATGATGATGTATGCTTGTTCCTAAAATTAAAAAGGATAAGTTGCGAGACAGTGAGAGTTGCAGGGGAGTCTTCTGGTGTTTGGTCCTTCACGTCAGCAACATTTGTGATCATAGATATAAGGGTTTTCAAGGTTGTAGGTACCGATTCCTGTTGACAACCAGATGGAAAGGCACCTGCAAACTTGAATCCAGTAAAGTTGACGATTTCCTTGCGTATGATTCTAGCAGCTTTTGCAAGAATCATAGTATCTCCTTCAAAATTCTGTCTATTTGTCTCTGAGCATTTCCTGAATTCCCTGCTGAAAAACTAAGATTTTGTTCTTGCCATCACTCACTTCCTGGGCATATGGGAAATACTCCAGAATCTTCTCTCTGAATCGTCCTCTGTTCATTTCCTTATTAATACCTAAGTCCCGAAGTCTTTTTTGATACAGATCAAATAGCACAGAAAACTTCATTTGAAAGATTCCTTCTTCCACGCAATTTTCTACATGATTAACGACCTCAACTATTGCCTTTGCTTTCATCAAGTTTTCTTCATAGCCTTCTTCCTTGCTCTGTTTTTGTCTCAAAAGTGAGCGGTAACGGTTCCGATAAAATGTCAAGCATTGCAGATGATACTTGGCTTCAATGGCCATGAGATCACCACTTCCTATTCTAGACATTAGTTCTGTGTCACTGAGTTCTGTAGCCATCATTCGTAAATTGACGTCAGCGCCAAATGTACTGAATTCGTGAAGATGCCCATGTGTTGTTGACAAAACACACAAGTTGCTTTGTCCATAGGATGCCGCTGAACCCGCTTCCCCGTAGATGAACTGGTTTCACCTTCATCCGCCCTTTCTCTCTTTTTTGTAGCCCTTTCAAGCTTTTCTTTACTAAATTTAACATGGCATGACTTGTGCCACACAGCTTTATTCTGAACCAGATCTTCAACAGTCACCTCTTCATTGAAAAGAAGAGGAACTGGTAGTCTTCCAAGATTCTTGAATGCGTTGACATTCTCCATAAATGTTGCATATGCTTCAGTTTTTTACCACTCACAGCATTGAGTGGACATTTAAGAGTCTCACCTTTGCTCTCTTGACAAACCATGCATTTGCTCCAATCCATGTTCACAAATCACCTGCAAAACAGAAAAGCACATATTATATAGTTATATTATTAAATATTTTACATTAAATAAACATTTAAGGGTAATTCTGATTATTTTATAGCAATCCTGGCATCGAAATATGTAGGTTTAGGGACTATTTATTTACAATTACTCCTCACAATAGTTTGTTGATTTCTAGCTGGCAGCCATCTTGGATTTCCAAAATGGCAGCCAAGATAGGGTTGTGCGTCTTGGTTCCGGGGAAAAATTGGTAGTTAAGGTCCTGAACAACATTTGAGCCAAGTTTGGTGCTTTTGTCCAGAATGTCCACTTACTTCAAAAATCAGGGTCTAAGCTACTGCACTGCAACTAGATCTTTATGCTCCAGTGGACTGACCTCTGGAATAACCTCGATCAAGAGACGAAAGAATCTAACACGCTAAAAGAAAGGTTTCGAGTGGAAACTGAAAGATAAATTTATGAAATCCCACAAACCATAATATCTTTGTTTCTCACCTATTTCCATTCCAACCTTCTTACCCTGTTCCCTTCTCTCGACACACCAGTTACAATTAAGATAAATAATTTTATTTCTGTATACCATAAATTTTTTATACAATGTTAAGGTATTTAATACTTTACATAGACTCTATATACACAGCATAAAGAATGTTTATTTAATCCAAACTCAAGTATATACATGATTTTATATATAACCTTTGCTACTGGTCCGGTGCTAGTGTCTCCGAGCAACTGATACAATGAGCAAACCAACCAACCAAGACATGTCAAAAACTTTTGGTAGAGTCTGGCACAAATCTTTAATTTCCTCACTGCTCTCCTTCGCGTTTTATCTTTTTATCTATGCCTTCATCTTTGATTTCCTTTCTGGCCGATCTATAGCTGCGGTTGTAGATGGCAAATGTTCTTTTCCTAAAACTATTAATAGTGGTGTTCCTCAGGGTTCTCTCCTGCCATTCACTTTTTCCTTTTATTTATCAATGATTTATTAAGTCGCACTTCCTGTCCTACCCACTCCTATGCCAATGATTCCATTTTTCACCTCCACCCGCTTCACAAAGCGTCTCTCTCAACAGTCACACCATGCTTCACGTAGGACGGGCTATGATGTACCTGACTTCTGATCTTTCTACTATCTCTGACTGGGGCAGAGAAAATCTTGTGGCTTTCAATACTTCAGAAGCTCAGTTCCTTCATCTGTCTACTCGTTACAATCTTCCACACGACGATCCCCTTATCTTCAACAACGCACAACTCAATCTTTCTTATTCTCTTAACATTCTTGGTTGTCCTTTTCTCGTGATCTTTCCTGGAAAGATCACATATACTCTCTAAAACAGCTACTAAGAGGCTCCGCACTTTCTTTATCCCAATCAGTTGCTGTCTTAATACAGGGGTCTTGATCGCCCTTGTATGGAATACGCTTCTCATGTGTAGGGTGGCCTACCTACACAGCCCTAGTTGACCGGATGGAATCAAAGGCTTTTCCTCTCATCAATTCCCCACTTCTTACTGTCTTCACTCTCTCTCTCTCTTCCACGCAATGTTGCCTCTCTCTCTCTTTACTATTGCTTTTATAACGGACACTGCTCTTCTGAACTCTAACTGCATGCCTCCTCCTTTGAGGAGAGTAGCAGTACCCGACTTTCTACACATTTTCATCCCTTTTCTGTCCAACTCTCCAATGCAAGGATTAATCGACACTCGTATTTTCAATCTTTCATCTACTTAACTGGTCAACTCTGGAACAATCTTCCTCAATCCATCTTTCCTCTTGTCTATGACCTCCAATCTTCCAAATGCAGAGGGTTCAAACATCTCGAAAACTGGACCTTGATTTTGGCTCTCTTCTTCCTCTATGAGTGGGGGGAGGGGCCGGGCGTTCGTCCTTGGCCCTTCCTACCTGCATAAAACAATCTCGTTATATGTTCGGATTATATGTAATCCCGTTATATGTCCAAATTTCTAATCTCATACAGTATCCCATCGCATTTGTACTTATCAAGATCCATAAAAATTCCAATGGTCCCCAACCTCTTTTTGGCTCATGGTACCTATCGAATACTTAAACCTGTAAGTAGGCCAGCCTCTAATGGGAAGCCTTGCGCTGCATATTATCTGCCAATTTGTAAAAGTCCAGAATGCTCATGTAGTCGTTGAGATAAGAGCTATTTCATTCACATACGAGTATTTAGAACTTATTTTTTATTATTATTATTATTATTATTATTATTATGTGGCGTGGGGATGTGGCGACCCCGTCGACCGCTGGAAAGTGCAGATAGTTCTGTATCTCCTGCAATACAGGAGGGGAGGGATCAGGCTGAGGACCCATCCTCCCCTCTTTCTCTCCAAGAAAGGCAACAACAGCCTCGGATGTGGGTGCCGCACCTGCTTGTGCCGCCCGGGCAGGTAGGCACGTGTGGGTGTGTGGAATGTAAGAGGAATAAATGATGGGCATTCGGGCTGTTTCTGTCTTCTCACCCCAATTTGATGAGAAACCAGATATAGGCTATGTATGTATGTATGTACGCATGTATTATTATTATTATTATTACTGAACTTTCCTAAGCCACTTCAAGCAGCTCAGCTGAGCAACATGTTGCCCATGACCCGCGGCAGAGCATTTTTTAAGCTTTTTCCACTGGGCGACAAAGGCAGATCGGGAGGTGTGTGCTGCCAATTTCTTAACAACCGGTTCTGATACAGATAGGGGTGTAAATCGGCGAGCGCCAATGACACGAGTCATTAAGCTAGGGGGTCTGGGGTGAGCGGTAGCTCCCCCAGCGGGGTCCGAGGCAGAGCCCCCGGAAGCTAACGCATTTTAGCTTTTTCAAACAGCATTTGTAACATTTGGCAGAAATATTTAACATTATTCTTTATACTCACTAATGACATAATTATCTAAAAATAAACTAATTTTTCATCCAAAAATAAATAAATATTGAAACTACCACTGCTTGTGATACTACCTATATTTTTCTATAAAATCCTGAAAAAATTAAAAAATTTTAGATATAAATAAATTTTTACTGACTTAAATATTTGTTGAAAACAAGCAAACGGTTAGGTGATCCAATCAAAATTTAACAACCAGTTCGGGCGAACCGGACCGAACCCATCCAAGCATACCCCTGGATTAAGGATACTATGGATCCGGATGTTCCCTAATCAGGCCACCATCCCTGTGTGGTCTGAAATAACACTACCATTATCTATATTTAAATATTCAATGTAAATTTTATATTTACACTTAGGATAAACAGTTCCAATTGTGGCATATGTGCATTATATGTATTTATATGGCTTCCAAGACAATGCTCCCAAGACAATTCTATTTTTACAAATTTTGAAAATTCCTTGTTGCCCAGTACCCTAAAATTTAATTTACTGGGTGACATTCATGTCGCCCACTCACTAGGTTAAAAAATGCTCTGATCCACGGTTTGGGGACCTATGTTCTATACTAACTAAAAACACTTGTCAAGTACCCCCTTCAACCAATAAAGCATAACCTTTGCTTACAAATGACAGTTCTCTAGTATACATGTATTAAATCATTTACTGGTCCATTCTCATATACATACATACATACTGTATATATATATATAATATATATATATATATATATATATTGTTATATCCATTGTTTAAACAGAATAATAACTAAAAGCCCGAAGAGTAAATCATGTTGATGTCAGGCGCTAAAACTCAATCCTGACAAAGAGAAAATCCTTTATGTCTCCCCCTCTTCATAATCTTTATTCTCAAATGGGGTTAGAGGGGAATTCCGTCAAACCTTTCACATTAATCCTCGAAACGTTCTTAATTGAAGGTAAAAAAAAGATAGAGCGTAAAAGAAAAACCATTTCGTTGAACTTAATAAAAAGTAACAAGTGTTTCCTTTAATTAAGGACGTACGACTGTCTGATTGTATTCGGTATGTATCGGCAATCAACAAACGAACATGCAGGAAAACTGGCTACGAACATAGTTTAATATACATATACAGTATATGTTGGGATAAATGTGATAAATTGGTAATTATGCATAATTACCGATAAATATGCATAATTGAAAATATCATGACTTAACCTAACCAATTGTCAAGGGCGTACAGTTGACCTAACCGGGCATTCAAGGCATTCAATTCAATTGACCTAACAGGGCATTCAAGGTTAGGTCAATTGAATGCCCGGTTAGGTCAACTGTACGCCCTTGACAATTGGTTAGGTTAAGTCATGATATTTTCAATTATGCATATTTACCGGTAATTATGCATAATTACCAATTTATCACATTTACCCCCAACATATATATATATATATATATATATATATATATATATATATATATATATATATATATAAATGCTAACAACCTTGGAAGAAAAAAACGATGAGAATTTTATAAAAATATGTTCCGAAATCACAGCCAAAAGGAAAGAGGAGCTGGCTAGAGAGGCAAGAGAGAAGAATATTCTGCAAAAGAAAGAATGGAGGCGAAGTTAGCCAACTGCGGAGATAATGTCAGGAAAGTAATACAAGAAAAACTGAAGGGTATCGAAAGGGAAACACAAACCCTGATTAAGGACCATACAGAGAAGGAAGAGGAAAAGGCGGTAGAAGCAAAAGGAAAATCCAAAATACTTCTATAGCTATGCGAAAAGGAAAACAAAAACGCGCGCCGCTATTGGGCCCTTAAGGAAGAGAAATAATGAACTAACCGACGATCCAAAAGAAATATCTGAAACATTAAGAGCTCAGTATGAATCAGTTTTTAGTAGGCACCCTACCCCAAAAAGTGACAAAGCGATACCTGACACAGATGCCTTCGTTGAAGAGAAATTGGAAGGAGAGTGTAAGACAGACTTTGATTTTACCTCAGAAGATGTAGCGAGAGCTATAGGACAAATGAAACCACATTCAGCTGCAGGTCCGAACAATTGGAACGAATTATATATTGATTAAAAACTGTAAAAGTGAAATAGCTACACCTTTATACTGGATATGGAGAAGATCCCTAGACACTGGGGAAATACCGAGCACCTTGAAAAGAGCAAACATTATCTCTGTATATAAAGGAGGGGACAGATCTCAAGCAAAGAACCATAGACCAGTGTCATTGACGTCCCACCTCACCAAAGTATTTGAAAGAATAGTTAGAGAGAAAATTTATGGGAATAACAGGCAAATTTGGAAAATGGATCTACTACTTCCTCAGAGAACGTCTACAGGTCGTCAAAATTCAAGGTATATCATCATCAGACTCGGACGTACGCAGCTCAGTACTACAAGGAACAGTACTGGCCCCACTCCTGTTCATTATCATGCTAACAGACATAGACAGCGGAGTAAACAGCAACAGTATAGTAACATCCTTTGCAGACGATACAAAGATCAGCAGAAAAATCAGCGATAAAAATGAAGTGGAGGCCTTGCAGAGGGACACGAACAAAATATACAAATGGTCAGAAGACAACAACATGACATTTAACATCGTGAAATTTCAGCTCTTCAGATATGGTAGAAAAGAGGAACTTAAACAGATTGCATATTATGCTCCAGATAGACAGGAAATTCAGAGAAGCACGAAAGCGATCGATCTGGGGGTAATAATGACCGATGATGCGAAATTCGAAACACAAAATCAGATAACAATAAATAAAGCAAAAAGATTGGCGGGACAAGTACTAAGAACGTTCAAAAGAAGGGACAGAACAGTAATGATTCCCCTGCTAAAAACACTGATTATACCAAAATTCGAATACTGCTCAGTTTTGACGTCCCCATATAAAAAGGAAGAAACTCATAAACTAGAAGAAACGCAGAGACATTTCACAGCCAAGATTGATGGCTGTAAAGAACTCAACTACTGGGAAAGACTACGTAAACTAAATCTGTACTCCCTGGAAAGAAGGAGAGAGAGGTACACCATAATCTACATATGGAAAATGATCGAAAAACTGGTACTAAACCTAAAACTAAACCCAATTACCATTCAAACAACACTGAAAAATAGGAAAGGCAGAATGTGTAGTGTTCCCAAATTAAAGGCCCGACAAGGGACCTCTTCAACACTGAAGGAAAAGAGCTTGGTTGTCAGTGGGGCCAGACTTTTTAACCAGCTTCCAAAGGACCTCAGAAACGTTACAAGGGTCAAAGTTGAAGTCTTCAAGAGAAGACTAGATGCCTGGCTCAGGACGGTACCAGATGAGCCGGGTGTACATGGCTATGTACGGTGGAGAGCGCAAGAAAGCAACTCGCAGCTCCACCAAACCAGACCTAGAGGCGGGGCCACCAGCTTGACTTTTGTGTAAAGAGAGACCAACGCACAGAACAGCAACGAGGTTTAACGAGCTGTATATATCGGGTGGCCCCAAAAAAACGCCTTGAGATTTGAACATCAATAACTTAAAAAATATGCAGTTCACACTTCCAAAATTTACATAACTTTTACCTCAATCTATTGATAAGCCATCGTAGAAATTTCAGACCTCTACATAAAATACTTTTACCACAGCTGAGGGAACAATGAGGTATGGGGAAAAAAACGAATATCCTAAATCCTAAATGTGTATAGCTGTACCTGGCAACTATTCTAAGACTTCCTTAGCCCATGGATAATCTGTTAGTCTCTCAAAAGCGTCAGATGATATAGGCTACGCCCATCTTAAAAAGCGTTTTTTAAACTTACCCTTCAAATTATGGTTCTAACTAACGGTGAAAAAGCGGTGATTGAAGTGTGTTTCTTGGAAAAAAGATGGACTGGGGCAAGAATTTTGAGGGAATTTTCAGGAATAACTTGTAATGTTACGTCTGTGAATAGAATAATTAAAAAACTTAAAGCAACCGGTTCGACGGCACGGAAGCGTGGAAGTGGTCGGCCTAAAACAGTTTACACTCAAGACAATATAGCAATGATCGAAATGATGAGCCTATCTCAAGAGGATCGACCTGGGTCACACTGTTCTCAGAGGAAAATTGCAAGAAATTTAGGTATCAGTCGAAGTTCCATACAAAGAATGCAGAGAACGGTAGGACTTAAAGCATTTAAAAGGACCCGTGTTTCAAGACGTGACAGCAATGTAAGAGCTTGTAGTGAATACTCTTATTTTAGTTTAAAGATAAATGTTAATTTTACCGTCTTGAATTTCGGAATAGTATAAATTCATTTTAAATTAGTTACCCCATTATAATTCAATTGTGAACCACATTAATACTAATTTTATGTATACTATATTATTTTATTGTATGTAAACATAATTAATTATATATCACAATTGTCAGTTAATTATTTATATTCAAATATTATTTTAATCTAATACCATGTCCATTTTACAAATAAATAATAGAAAACCAAAGGTTATATTTTCCACCTTTGGTACTGTGTCGCAGTTTCGCCTAACGGACTCAATACGGCTAGTGAGATAATCACTGGTTGGCACTTAACTAGCGGCAGTGCTTATGGCTACATCATCCAGGTTAACCTATACCGGATAGATGCGCTACGGTCCCAAGCCGTAGCTTGCCTAGGCCGACGACGACGACGTAAACCAACAATGGTGACCCCGGAGCTGGATTACCCCTTTTACCCGAACGACTAGGATTAGACTGTAATGTCGTTCGTGCCCATCACCCCCTTCACCCGAACGACTAGGACTAGACTGTAACGTCGTTCGTGCCCACCACCCCCTTCACCCGAGCGACTAGGACCAGACTGTAACGTCGATTCGTGCCCATCACCCCCTTCACCCGAGCGACTAGGACCAGACTGTAATGTCGCTCGTGCCCTCTGCCCCTCACCCCTGCCCGTGCGCTCTGTGCCTGCGCTCGTCTCAACCTCCACTCCTTCGTTGGGAACTTGTCGTCTTGCTTGTACGTCAGCAAGCATAGGAGAAGATGCCTGACGACGCTGGTGCCATCCCACTGAGCGTAAAGCTCCCCGTCTTCTGGCGGGTGATCCATTATTTGGTTCCACCAAGTGGAATCACAATTCAACTTGGGAAGGATCACCACTAGCAGGACGAAATACGATCATGTTTGTCCTCTCTACCAGCGAGCATCATCTCTGAAGTCCGTGACGTCATCGTATCTACTTCCACGAGTGAGGACCCGTACAACGATCTGAAGTCTGCCATCCTGTGCCGCACCACTGTCTCCGAGCGTGAGAAACTACATCAGTTAATCTCGAAAGAAGAACTTGGAGACCGTAAGCCCACTCAAATGCTGAGGGATATGCAGTGCGCTCTAGGCGAACGCGCACAAACCTTCGATAAGGACATCTTTAGACAGTTGTTCTTGCAGAAACTTCCTTCATCAGCTCAGCGTGTCTTGGCCACTATGGATCCTGCTACTCCAGTTGATGAACTAGCAGAAACTGCCGACAAAGTAGTGGAGATTGACACAGCTCCGGTCAACAACGTGAACACACAATCGGAACTGGAGTTGAAAGTGAAAGAGTTAAGTCAACGACTCAACCACGTTTGTTCTCTGCTACAAAATCAACGGCAAAGAAGCCATTCTCGGTCAAGATTTACGAAGAGGCATCGTTCGAGTTCCGGGAAGATCTGCTTCTACCACTCGAAATTTGGAAAGAAGGCTAGGAAGTGCATCCCCCCTTGCAATTTTTCGTCGGAAAACCCCAGCAGCGAGTCCTAATGGCGTCTAGTACTCGCACTGCCAACCTGTTATTCATAAAGGACAGGAACTCTGGTGTCAATTTCTTGGTTGATACCGGAGCGTCAGTCAGTGTATTCCCTCAAAAATCTGGTTATACGCACTCGGAATCTCCGCCTCTATACGCTGCTAACGGTTCACGCATACCCACGTACGGTACTCAGTCGCGTGAACTAAACTTGGGCCTTCACGATCCTTCAAGTGGATTTTCATCTGTGCTCAAGTGCGGCATCCATAATCGGCGCTGACTTCCTCCAGCATTTCAAACTCCTGGTGGATCTTGACAAGCGACGCTTATGCGACCAGGCCACACTGCTTTCTGTTCTTGCCAAACAGGTTGCCCTTCCGGACGCCTCGAACTCTGCACTTTCCCTCGTTCCCCTAATTCCATGTACCAGTGCCTTTCCAGCGATATCCAGGAATTCTTCAACCGATGCAGATGGGTGATACCATTAAGCACACCGTTACCCATCACATTACAACAAAAGGTCCCCTGTTTGCAAAACCCAGACTTGCCCCGGACAAACTGAAAGCTGCCAAATCGGAATTCCAGCTTATGCTGGATCTTGGGATAATAAGACCTTCCAAAAGCAGTTGGTCCTTCCCTACACCTGGTCCAGAAGAAGTCAGGAGACTGGAGACCATGTGGGGATTACCGGTTTTTGAATTCGACAACCATCCCGGACCGATATCCGGTGCCAAATGTCCAAGACTTTATTCTCTTCTCCACGGCAAATCTATCTTCAGTAAAATAGATCTCGTTAAGGCTTTCCACCACATTCCCGTAGAGCCTTCGGATATTCCCAAGACTGCAGTTTGTACACCATTGGGTTATTCGAATTTGTGAAGATGCCGTTCGGGCTACGGAATGCTGCGCAAACCTTTCAGAGGTTTATAGATGAGGTCACCAGAGGCTTAGACTTTGTTATGCCTACATCGATGATTTGCTTGTGGCCAGCTCAACGGAAGAGGAACATAAGGAACATCTTTCACTCCTCTTTCAACGCTTAGAACAATACGGTGTTACTATTAATGCATCTAAGTGTGTGTTTGCACAGCCAACCTTGGAATTTCTGGTCACACGATTTTCGCAGCACGGAATTACCCCCCTTCAGGACAAGTGTGAAGTGATAAAAAATTACCCTATCCAAGTAATCAGCGTGAGTTACGTCGGTTTCTAGGTTTGGTAAATTATTACCACAAGTTCATTAAAAACTGTGCTAGTGTTCTTGCTCCTCTACACGCTATGATCACGCACAAACGCAAGGTAACGAAATTGTTATGGTGTAGCGATAGTTTACAGGCGTTCGACAATGCCAAAAATGCTATCAATAGTGCATTGTCTCTGTCATTCCTATCAGTGATGCCCCCCTAACTCTGACGGTCGATGCCTCAGATGTTGCGATCGGTGGAGTGTTGGAACAAACCATAACGGTCAACAAGCACCCATCGCGTTTTACTCGAAAAAGCTGCAGCCAGCCCAAACGCGTTATAGTGCTTTCGGACGTGAACTTCTTGCTATTTACTTAAACGTGAAGCATTTCAACATTTCCTTGAAGGCCGAGATTTTGTGTTTTTACCGACCACAAACCTTTGGTCACTGTCTTCAATAAAAACAGCTGTAACCACTCTCCCAGAGTCATCAGGCAACTCGATTATATCTCGCAATTTACCACAGATATCCGCCACATCAAAGGTGTCTTGAAACACTCCAGCGGATGCACTTTCAAGAATAGAGATTACTTCTGTTACCCTCAGCTCTACACTGTGGAATGCTATTGCACAGGATCAAGATAAGGATACGGAACTACAAGACCTGCTCAGAGAGACTCCACTCACTCACTTCCCTCAAGAAAATGAGTATGCCAGGATTGTCTGTGCCCCTCTATTGCGACGTATCAACAGCTGCTATTCGCCCTTATGTCCCTCCATGTCACAGAAAAGCAGTCTTCACGGATCTTCATAAGCCCTCCATCCTGGTATCCGTGCTTCGCAACACCTGGTTACCTCTCGCTTTGTTTGGCCCTCGATGCGGAAGGATGTCAAACATTGGACCAAAACGTGCCTTGCCTGCCAGCGTGCCAAAGTCCAAAGGCACACCAGGTCCCCCTTTGACGCATTTCCGCCCCCATCCCAGCGATTTGAAATAATTCATGTAGACATTGTTGGCCCTCTTCCAGTGATTCAAGGCCAAACGTTATCTGCTCACCTGTCTCGACCGCTTTTCCAGATGGCCTGAAGCCATCCCACTTCCTGATATCCAAGCGGACACTGTTGCAAGAGCCTTTCTTCATGGATGGGTATCAAGATTGGATTGCCGACAAAAGTCATCACTGACCAAGGTCGCCAATTTGAGTCTTCGCTTTGGAAGAAGTTTACCAGCTTGTTGGGTACAGTACATGCGCATACCTGTGCGTATCATCCGCAAGCTAACGGCCTCGTCGAACGCTTCCATCGCCAGCTGAAGTCATCCCTTATGTGTCACGAAGACTCCCATTGGATGGATAAGCTTCCACTCGTGTTGCTTGGTATTCGCTCTGCATTAAGAGTGATCTGAAGACTACAGCGGCTGAACTAATCTATGGAACAACACTGCGGCTACCAGGTGGCTACTTCACTGCAGGGGATAAGTCATGCGATCCTACGGAATTCGCTCAAACACTTTCCTCTCACATGCAGTCCCTTCAGCCTGTTCCCCCGATTGACTAGCCAACAGAACATCTTTGTTTCCCAGCCCTCCAATCTTGCACCACGTTTTCGTTCGTGTACCTGTCCCAAAACGGCCTCTCCAATGTCCATATGACGGACCTATGAAGTTCTCCGACGTACGCGCAAATCATTTCTCATCCAGCGCGGTTCCAAGGTCGACAAGGTTTCTATCGATCGTCTTAAGCCTGCGTTTTTGGAATCAACCTTAAGTGAGGTACAAGTAGCTACCAAAAAGGTTCAGCGGAAATCTGTGTCGTTCGGAACTCTTTGAACTTCCTCTCTGGGGGGAGTGTGTAGTGAATACTTATTTTAGTTTAAAGATAAATGTTAATTTACCGTCTTGAATTTCGGAATAGTATAAATTCATTTAAATTAGTTACCCCATTATAATTCAATTGTGAACCACATTAATACTAATTTTATGTATACTATATTATTTTATTGTATGTAAACATAATTAATTATATATCACAATTGTCAGTTAATTATTTATATTCAAATATTTATTTAATCTAATACCATGTCCATTTTACAAATAAATAATAGAAAACCAAAGGTATTTTCCACCTTTGGTACTGTCGCAGTTTCGCCTAACGGACTCAATACGGCTAGTGAGATAATCACTGGTTGGCACTTAACTAGCGGCAGTGCTTATGGCTACATCATCCAGGTTAACCTATACCGGATAGATGCGCTACGGTCCCAAGCCGTAGCTTGCCTAGGCCGACGACGACGACGTAAACCAACAAGCTAAAAGAAAAATTCGTTGTAGAAAATTGCTTGATAGATTTTCGTCCAATGATGTTAAAAAAATAGTTTCTACAAATGAAAAAGATTTCACTATCGAGATTGCTCGAAACTCCCGGAACGATGTTGTTTATGGTTGGCGAAGAAAGACATTCCTCCATCGAGACTTTACCACCAGAAAAGTCGGTTTTCCAAATAAATCATGGTATTAGCAGGTGTATCGTGGAATGGAAAGACGAAAATTCATTTAATTTCAGAAAATAAAAAAATGAATTCAGAAACCTACGTATGTAAATCTCTTAGAGGAGAATCTTTTGCCTGATTGTCAGCGTCTGTATTATGGACACGATTTCATACTCCAACAAGATGGTGCTACAGCTCATACTAGCAAGTTCACACAGGATTATCTATAACAGAATGTAATCAACTTCATTGGAAAAAAACGACTGGCCCCCGCAATCACCTGATTGCAATCCCATGGATTATTGCATATGGAACGCTCTAGCAGAGAAGATTTATGAAGGCCAACAGAAAAGTTTACAGAAATGCAATTAAAGAAAAAAAATACTCGAATGATGGGACAAAATAACATTAGCAGAAATCAGAAAATGTATCATGTCGTGGAAGAAAAGGTTAAGATTAGTTTGTAAGCAGGACGGCGGACATATTTATCATATTTGTTGATAAGATGTGAATAATAAAAAATTTTCAGTTTATGATATTCGTTTTTTTCACCATAGCTCATTGTTCTCTCAGCTGTGAAAAAAGTATTTTATGTAGAGATCTGAAATTTTTATGATGGCTTATCAATAGATTGAGGTAAAAGTTATGTAAATTTTGGAAGTGTGAACTGCATATTTTTTAAGTTATTGATGTTCAAATCACAAGGCGTTTTTTTTGGGCCACTCGATATATATGTTATATTTCTCCAGGTGTCTTGTGAAAATATATACGCATAAATGTAAAGATTTTGGTGCAACGGATTCGTTTTTTCGGTCAAGAGAGAATATTATCTAAATTAAATGTGATAAATGTTATTAAATATGTAATATAAATTTACGTTATACACTTTTCTCTTTTAATTAACATTTTTAATTAATAATAATTACTTAATTTTTACGTCATACCCACTAACGGTTAAAACGAAGAAGATTGAAACTTTTGCCAGATCCTACGACCTACTGGCATAATCCTGATAAAATAAAATAGTAGAAGGCGTTTCTTTGCCTACTCTTCTCAATTTTCCACTTTTTACAATAGTTTTCCCAATGATATTGTACATCAGTAATCAATGGAAACTATTTTAAGAAATAATATCTTAATATTTTATTTACTGTCTCTGTTGAATTAAAGAAAATAGTAAATGCTACATTTTATCTTAATTCATCAAAATATTTAATGAGAATAAGGAAAACCTATTTATTAATTCTTAGTTTACCATATTAGGTAAGTAACGTAATCCTACTTTTGTTTTCGTTGCGTTTTCACAGGCCATTTCTTTATTCGGAATCAACATACATTTTTTGACAGTAAACTTCTACAATTCCCACAAATGATGCCAATAATGACAATAACAGTTTTATACGTTACACATTTTACATAATAATGACGATATACATTCAAATGATGATTATTCGCATTTGTTATTGCTTTTGACGCCTGTTTTACCATTAATCAAAGCTTTTATGACTATAAAATCTAACCCATATTGCAACATTAATTTCTCTTTTCTCTTCATCAGGCCTGTGTGTGTATATATATATATAATTTTTCCAGGAGAATTTCGCCTATAACGAACTTTCTGAGAGAACCTAAAAATAAAAATTACTAGTTGACAATATTGCGTTTATCTTTGGATATTTTATTCTCTTTGGTGACAGTAATAAAATTTAAACTGCATCCCCCACCTCCGCCAACAGTGTGGTCGTTACTTAAAATACACGCCTTGAAAGCCAGGCGATAAAATAATTTTTAACAAGTAAAAACAAACAGTTCGGAATCAGAAGTTAAAATTCATAAAAAGGGGAGGTTTTTTTTTTAATCTTTCGAGTTTTTGATTTTCTCCTAGAACTCAAAGTTTAAAAACCAAAAAAACCTGAAAGTTATTGCAAAAAGCAAAAAAACAACTTTTGTATTAGATTAGTAAATTCAAAAATTCACATGTAACATATATATATATATATATATATATCATTGGCGACTCCTGCACTCGAGCTTCTCGGGCTGAGCCCGAGAGGCAAGGGACAAAGAGAAGCATGAGAGATAAAATTGTGTATTTATAGATTTAAGTTTTTAAAAAAAAGTTTTAAATACAAATTGTAAAAATGGTTTTTGGCTGGTAGTATGTTACTGTTTTTCTGTCTAGCCTTCGTCACGCAAGCAAATTTTGAGCGCATTTAGATACCCTTACTACCTATAAAAAAACATATATGACACATTAAGTTTTCGTGTAATCTTTCAAGATCCTTCACTCGGGCGCAAGACATTACGCCCGAGAAAGTATAAGTAATATCGTATATTTAAAGTTCTTTTAATGAATAATTATTTGCTTGCATACGGTTACATAATAGTCCTTCTTCTAATTCTCGTTAAATAAAATACGTTTTTCCTCCTATTCATTATTTTTTATAAAGAAAAAAACATTTCAACTCGGGCTTATATCCTTCGGCCTTGTAGAGGCACAATTTTTAATTCTAGCGATACATGGTAACTTTTTACGTTTCGATAAGCGTGCCTTCAACAGCCTTGGGCAGCGGTGCAGTTTGATTTTTGCCGCAATGTGAGGTTGTTCGCTTTTCTTAAATAATCTGATTTATTTTTAATATTATAAGTATTCTGAGAAGTATAGCCCACCCATGGAGGACAGTGTTATCATTAAAAGAAAACCACAAAGCTGATTCAGCTCCTTCTTACCATACCTGTAACTTCTGTTTCAAATGAAAGAAGTTTCTCTGTTCTTGATCGAATTAGATCATATTTAAGAAACACAATGGCTCAAGAATGGCTCTCGTCCCTGGCTAGGATTTCAATTGAAAAAGAAATACTTATTGATTTAGAAAGCAAAAAGGAATTACATGACCGAATATTAAAGGAATTTGCTTTAAAACCAAGACGCTTGGACTTTATGTTAAAGTAAATAAAATTCAAATAATTTTTTTTACCGAGGTATGTATTTATTTATTTTATTGATAATTAATCTTAAGTTATTGTCATGCATTTAAATGTCGGCTCATATGTAGACTTGAAAATTTAAAAAGAGCCCGAGTAGTCTTGAAGAGCTGGAGTTGCCACTGATATATTATATATATATATATATATATATATATATATATATATATATATATATATATATTATATATATACAGTATATATATATATATATATATATATATATATATATATATATATATATATATATATATATATATATATACAGGGTGGGCCGTAAGTTTCCATACATAGGAAAATTTAAATTATGGTCTTCACGTGCGTCGGTATTTGGATCAGCAGTTTCCGGATGCTTGGATTGGTCGGCGTGGTCCTGTGGAGTGGCCTCCCAGATCCCCAGATCTCACCCCCCTTGATTTCTATCTTTGGGGGCACTTGAAGGCCATGGTGTATCAGGAAAAGATACGAGACATAAATCATCTAAAGGAACGTATCACCAACGCCATTACAAGCATAACGTCAACTGTGCTAATGCGTGTTCATCAACAGTGGGGAACACGTATTGAAATGTGTTTTCAAAACAATGGCAACCATGTAGAGCATATTATATAAATAAAAATGGTTGTCCATAAAAAAATGTTTATTTTTCCTATGTATGGAAACTTACGGCCCACCCTGTATATATAATATATATATGATCTTTTTCCGTGTTTATCTACCCTGTGAGCAGTCCAGCAGAGGCGTAACTGGAGTAAAACAGTTGCGGGAACGAACACAATTCTATTCTTAGAAATACTCATTATCTATGGGCGTAATTATAAAAGTTGTCCCCCCGCAACATTTATATATAATTACTCCCATAGATAATGAGTGTTTCTAACAATAGGATTGTGTTCCTCCTCCTCCCGCTAACTTTTTTACTCCAGTTACGTCCCTGCAGTCCAGCATGCTCTCAAACACACCCTTCTCCCTCTATTCCTCACTACACATACATGCATCTTATACACTACACAATTTTTCAAAATTTATATTAAAAAAAAAGAGAAAAATGGCATCATTCAGCCTTGGAGACCTTGTTTTTGACTCTCTCCTTCTTCTGCAGAGGGGTCACTTTTGTGGGCGCTCGCCCTTAGCCTCCTCCTTACTAAATAAAACAAATATATATATATATATATATATATGTGTGTGTGTGTGTGTGTGTGTGGTTGTGGTGTGTGTGTGTGTGTGTGTCCGATGGGCTGAACATATGGAAATCCATTTAAACAAAATACATAAGAATATTAAAACGTCAATTAAAATTACGGCAATTCTGAATGCTTTTAGATTTCCTCCTTTCATGTGGCCATCACATACCATAAACGTCTACATAACATAAATTTTTTCCCTCACCTAAGTTGTAACCTACTGACCGTGGCCGTCGAAACTCTATCGTACTACCGTTGATTTATTGTTTTTACAAATCATCTTTTAATCTTTCAGTAACTTGTTTCGTCAAACCATTCATTCTTTATTTGAATTAAGATTTCGTGTAAAACTATACCTTCTTTGGAATCTTTTCTCAATTTATCGAGAACTAACCCTCTTCGAAGGAAAATTAAGACCTATTATTGTAGTTATCCCGTTAGCTGGTGAGTGGTTAAATTGAGGGGAAACCCCACCTTTAAGGCAGTCAGATTTGGTTGACTCCACCCAATCATTTTTGAAATATATAAGCCTACTCTATATATCATAGTTCTCAATTTGCCCTGTGCAGTTTTGTTATACTCGCTTGAATAAGTTGTGTTTTATTGTGTAACTTCGAAATTTTGACTAAGATTGTTTGAAAACCAAATTTTTTTTTTTTTTTTTTTTTTTTTTTTTTTGGCTTTGAATTCATACAAGGAATTTTGTGACATTTTTACTGATAATTTTTTGTATTTAAAAATTTTGAAATATTGCTTTGTCCCGTTTTAAAACTTCGGCCATTGTATTTTCTTGGTATATGAGTATGTGTGAATCAAACCTGAAACTGAAAATCGTTTTCCTTGTAGTAAATTGGAATTATAATCCTCTAAATTACCTTTGCTCAGTTATTTGAATAAACGTGAAAGTTGAATGAGGAGTATAAAAGTCATCGACGTTCTGAATGAGGCTATGCAAGAATTCATACTTTGTAGGGTCAATTACTGACCAAAAGTGCACTCATAATGAAGGAGGGTAAGTGATACTTCGACTGTACAGTAATAAAGTGAGTATAAACTGAGAAATTATACCGATTCAGTGAGACAAACTGAAAGGGGCATTAGAGAAAGAGAAAAACTGAGTGTGGTACACATTTCCACCACGGAGAAGAGACGCGTTGATTAAAAATAACTTATGCATAACAGGAAAATTAACAGCTATAGTTCCCAGGATACCTGGTCCCCTTGGCGCGGCGACGTATATATATATATATATATATATATATACACAAACTCAGAATGGTTCCCTGAGAACATTATATGTTAAACACAGACCGTGCATGGAACAAGGAACTCTTCTGGGAAAATTAAATCCACTATAGTCCGAATAAGTAATGGTAAATGACAAATACCATAGTTTTTTTCCTTTTTCATGATTTTAGCCCGACGTGGGCAACGGGTCTCTCGCAAAGAGATCCCATAAATATAGCTTCCCTCACCAGCTATCTGCAAAGCAGACAGGATCCAGCTTTGGGACGTGGATCTAGGGTTTAAGCAAACCTAGATCCCTACACTCAGAACCTCTATATAAGTAAAAGACTCGTTGCATTCACGTCGTGTTGAATAAATCAAAGAAAAAGGGGGTAACTATTGTATTTTTAGCCAAAAAAAACCAAAACTTAAACCTCAACCGGGACATTGAGCGTCCACTTTTCAAGGCACGAAACACGTCCGTTTAGTATACACAAACTCAGAATGGTTCCCTGAGAACATTATATGTTAAACACAGACCGTGCATGGAACAAGGAACTCTTCTGGGAAAATTAAATCCACTATAGTCCGAATAAGTAATGGTAAATGACAAATACCATAGTTTTTTTCCTTTTTCATGATTTTAGCCCGACGTGGGCAACGGGTCTCTCGCAAAGAGATCCCATAAATATAGCTTCCTCACCAGCTATCTGCAAAGCAGACAGGATCCAGCTTTGGGACGTGGATCTAGGGTTTAAAGCAAACCTAGATCCCTACACTCAGAACCTCTATATAAGTAAAAGACTCGTTGCATTCACGTCCCCTAGATCCACGTCCCAAAGCTGGATCCTGTCTGCTTTGCAGATAGCTGGTGAGGGAAGCTATATTTATGGGATCTCTTTGCGAGAGACCCGTTGCCCACGTCGGGCTAAAATCATGAAAAAGGAAAAAAACTATGGTATTTGTCATTTACCATTACTTATTCGGACTATAGTGGATTTAATTTTCCCAGAAGAGTTCCTTGTTCCATGCACGGTCTGTGTTTAACATATAATGTTCTCAGGGAACCATTCTGAGTTTGTGTATACTAAACGGACGTGTTTCGTGCCTTGAAAAGTGGACGCTCAATGTCCCGGTTGAGGTTTAAGTTTTGGTTTTTTTGGCTAAAAATACAATAGTTACCCCCTTTTTCTTTGATTTATTCAACACGACGTGAATGCAACGAGTCTTTTACTTATATAGAGGTTCTGAGTGTAGGGATCTAGGTTTGCTTTAAACCCTAGATCCACGTCCCAAAGCTGGATCCTGTCTGCTTTGCAGATAGCTGGTGAGGGAAGCTATATTTATGGGATCTCTTTGCGAGAGACCCGTTGCCCACGTCGGGCTAAAATCATGAAAAAGGAAAAAAACTATGGTATTTGTCATTTACCATTACTTATTCGGACTATAGTGGATTTAATTTTCCCAGAAGAGTTCCTTGTTCCATGCACGGTCTGTGTTTAACATATAATGTTCTCAGGGAACCATTCTGAGTTGTGTATACTAAACGGACGTGTTTCGTGCCTTGAAAAGTGGACGCTCAATGTCCCGGTTGAGGTTTAAGTTTTGGTTTTTTTTGGCTAAAAATACAATAGTTACCCCCTTTTTCTTTGATTTATTCAACACGACGTGAATGCAACGAGTCTTTTACTTATATAGAGGTTCTGAGTGTAGGGATCTAGGTTTGCTTTAAACCCTAGATCCACGTCCCAAAGCTGGATCCTGTCTGCTTTGCAGATAGCTGGTGAGGGAAGCTATATTTATGGGATCTCTTTGCGAGAGACCCGTTGCCCACGTCGGGCTAAAATCATGAAAAAGGAAAAAAACTATGGTATTTGTCATTTACCATTACTTATTCGGACTATAGTGGATTTAATTTTCCCAGAAGAGTTCCTTGTTCCATGCACGGTCTGTGTTTAACATATATATATATATATATATAGTATGCGCCTCAGTGGTGTAGTGGTTAGCGTCGCTGACTACGAATCCATCGGCCCGGGTTCGAGACCGAGTGACTGCAGCCGGCGCGCAGCAAAACCCAGCTGTTCATCCTTCCACACAATAAAGAAAAGTGGTTGGTAGATAAATGGGTACCCTGGGCGGCCTAGACGCTGGGCTGCTGGTGTGGCGTGGTTCGGATTCTAAGTTAAACTGTAGGTCTAAGGTGGAGTGAAAAGCTTGACCTTCGTCAGAATGAACAATTCGGGCGGAAGCTAACCAAAGATTACCAAAGGTTATATATATATATATATATTTGCTTGTTTCTGTTCCTTGGTTCATATTTCAACACTAGAAAGTCAGGCTTGAGACCCCGTTTGTTGTTGTTGTCTGGTACAGGAGAGAAATATATATATATATACTCTCTCTCTCTCTCTCTCTCTCACACACACACACAAAATGAGGAGGAGATTATAGACACCAATCGACCAGGGACGTACTCTAAGGGGGAACGTCAGGCAGAAAACAGGAGTTCTGGAACTCCCGGTAAGCAATCTAGCATGCTCTCAAACACACACTTTTCTCTTTTTATCACTATTCATCACGACCAAACGCATGCATCTTACAGTACATACTACACAATCTTTACAAAATTGACTCTCTTCTTCCTCTATGGGGAATAGTGTTGCCACCTTTTCATTTCAGTAAATCTGGAACCCCCACCCCACCCCCCCGCCCGCCCCCCGCCCCAAAGAAAATTATCCTCCCAACCCACAGTCCCTTATAATTGTAGTAAATGTGGACAACTTATAAGCACATTATTTTTAAGATAAAAATATTTCAATTTCTGAGAAAATGTGACTCACAAAAAATAGCGGTACCTTAGTTTTGTTATATACACAAGCCGAGCCTTCGGTTCACTGCCCTACGGGCACTGCTTGTGCTTCGCAAACTCGCCTACGGCGAGGGCACCTTTGGTGGTTGGGTTACCCCTTTGGGGGGGGGGTCATTTCCCCTCTCCCCGAAAACCTCCTCATCCCCCTTTATGCAACTTGGGGGCTACCCCCCCCTTGTTTTATTTTACTTTTTCATGTACTTTTTTTTATTGGTATATGACTTATTATAAAAGCATAGAAAAGGTACTTTTTCCATTCCAAATGTATTTTTTTCCATTTTTTCCAAATTTTCCGGATCCTTTGTGCTCCGAACGGCTTTTTCCAACAGAAGTATGACGTCACATGGAAAATTTTCCGGAGGATCCGCGCTCCTCCGAACGCGCTATATGTATATCTGCATAATTTCAAAACATGTTTTACTGTAGTTACTGCACTACTTAATTAAGTCACGCCAAAATGCGGACATGTTGCTTGGCGTTTGCCTGTCCTCACGCGAGATCCGAACAAACTGCATCCAGATGAGGGTGCGATCTGGACACCGGACATTTCTACTCATTTCCAGACTGCACGGACGAAGTCCGGACGGGTGGCAACACTAATAAGGAGGCATTTTTGCGGCATTCACCCTTAGCCCCTCCTTCCTGCATTAAAAAACACACCTTTGAATTATGTTTCATTAATGTTTTACTAAAATTACAATTCTTGTATATACATGAATAAAAAATGTCACTTTTACCGCGATGAACACCCTATTATCGCTTCTATCTCCATCTACTTAAGGACCAAGTTTATTTTAACCTGATTTTATGCCAGCACTCAGTAGTCACGTAGCTTGGGTATATTGTGAAACGTTATGGAGAGAGAGAGAGAGAGAGAGAGAGAGAGAGATTTATAGTATAGTAACAATATAGAAAAAGGCTACTAAGTACTCAGTTTAACTGTCTATAAACGCATAAACACGCGAAAATCAAGGAACGTTCTGAATTTATTACATACAGTAAACACGTTTTAGTCATGTTGAATTTATACACAGTATAATAATAATAATAACAATAATAATAATAATAAATATAAAATTTAACACTGAAAATTTTCAACTATGAAGATACGGAAGAAGGAAGGACCTAAACTCCATGAAATACTTTCCCCCAGTGGACAGGAAATTCAGAGAAACTAAAAAAATTATTTAGGAGTTGTAATGACTGATGATGCCAAATTTGAAAACAAAATAAGATAGCAGTAAACAGAGCAAAAAGAATAACTGGACAGATACTGAGAACCTTTAAAAGAAGGGATAGGAATATAATGATTCCTCTATTGAAAACACCGATCATATCCAAGTTGGAATACTGCTCGGTCTTAACATCCCCATATAAAAAAGAAGATATTAGTCAACTAGAAGAGATTCAGAGGAGTTCACAGACAAGATCAATGGATGCAAAGAACAAAATTACTGGGAAAGGTTACGTGAATTAAACTTATATTCACTGGAAAGAAAAAGGAGAGAGAGGGACACCATTATTTACACTTGGAAAATAATGGAGGAACAAGTCCCTAATCTTTCTTTGAACCCTCTAACCACTCAAACGACAGTGGAAAGTAGAAAAGGAAGAATGTGCCGTTCTTCCCAAATTAAAGGCTAGACAGGAAACATCTTCAGTCCTGAAAGAAAATAGTTTTGTTGTGAGAGGGCCAAGACTGTTCAACCAGCTGCCCAAAGAACCAAGAAACACGAGTGGCGGTGGATATCTTCAAAAGAAGACTAGACGCCTGGCTCAAAACAACCCCAGATCAGCCGGGCGTACCTCCTGGCTATGTGAAGTG
Source organism: Bathynomus jamesi (assembly GCA_023014485.1). Taxonomy (NCBI): domain Eukaryota; kingdom Metazoa; phylum Arthropoda; class Malacostraca; order Isopoda; family Cirolanidae; genus Bathynomus; species Bathynomus jamesi. Next base: position 455,439 of record JAJOZX010003812.1, read on the forward strand.
GAGAGCACAAGAAACCAACTCTTTACATCATCAGGCCAACTCAAGAGGAGGAGCAACATGAAATGAGGAATCATCGCACGGAACTTTTGGAAGGTTGAAAGGTATATATATGTGTGTGTGTGTGTGTGTGTGTGTGTGTGTGTGTGTGTGTGTGTGTATCATATAAGAACGAATGCCCGCAAAAACACCCTGACCATGGGGTAAGAAGAGAGCCAAAATCAAGGTCCAGGGTTTTCGAGATGCCTGAGCACTGCATTTGAAAGATTGGAGGTCATAGGCAGTGAGAGAGTCGGAGAATTAGAGAGTTGGACAGAAAAGAAATGAGAATGTGTAGAAAGTCTGGTACTGCGTGTTCTCCTTAAAGGAGGAGGCATGCAGTTAGAGAGTTCAGAAGAGCAGTGTCCATTATAATAGCGATAGTAAAAAGAGATCGAGGCAACATTAGGGCGAAGAGAGAGGGATTGAAGACAGCCATTAAGAGGTGGAGAATTGATGAGACGAAACGCCTTTGATTCCATCCGGTCAAGTAGCGCTGTGTGGGTCATACAAGAGCGGTCAAGACCCCTGTACAGAGCCAGCAACTGATTGGGGGTGAAGAAACTGCAGCGTCGTTACATCACACCTAGACTCTTAGTAGCTGTTTTGGAAAGAGTATCTGTGATCTTTCCAGGAAAGATCACGAGAAAAGGAAACACCAAGAATGTTAAGAGAAGAAGACGGATTAAGTTGTGTATTGTTGAAGGTAAGGGAATAGTCATGTAGAAGATTGTGACGAGTAGACAGATGAAGGAACTGAGCTTCTGAAGCATTAAAAGCCACAAGGTTTTCTCTGCCCCAATCAGAGATAGTCGAACAATCAGAGGTCAAGTGCACCATAGCCGTCCTACGCGAAGCATGGTGTGACTGTTGAGATGAACACTTTGTGAAGCGGGTGGAGAAGCGAAGAATGGAATCATTGGCATAGGAGTGGATAGGACAGGAAGTGCGACTTAATAGATCATTGATAAATAAAAGGAAAAGAGTGGACGACAGGACAGAGCCCTAAGGAACACCACTATTAATAGTTTTAGGAGAAGAACAGTTGCCATCTACAACCGCAGCTATAAATCGTTCGGAAAGGAAATTAGAGATGAAGGCACAGATTGAAGGATAGAAACCGGCGGGAGGCAGTTTCGAAATTAAAGACTTGTGCCAGGCTCTGTCAGAAACTTTTGATATGTCTAGCGCAATAGGAAAGGTTTTACTAAAATCCCGAAAGGAGCGTGACCAAGAGGCAGATAGCCAGTAGAGCATTTCTTGCGGATCCTGTACTGACGATCTGAAAGAAGATTGTGGGAAGAAAGGTGTTTAAGAATCTTCCTATTAAGGATAGATTCAAAAACTTTAGAAAGGCAAGAAATCAAAGCAATTGAAAAATAGTCGGAGAGTTGCGAGCGGTCACTCTTCTTTGGGACAGGCTGAATAAAAGTAAACTTCCAGCAGGAACGTAAAATACCAGATGAAAGAGAAAGACGAAAGAGTTTGCCCAGGCAGGGTGTCAGCGCAAAAGCACAGTTCTTGCGAAGAACAGGAGGGACACCATCAGAACTGTACGCCTTCCTGAAGTTGAGCTCAGACAGGGTAGAAAAAACCATTCTGAGGGAGATTCTAATTTCAAACGTAATTAAGTCAGGGGGAGAAGGAAATGGAGGAACAGCACCGGAATCGTCCCTGGTTGAGTTGGAGGCAAAAGTTTGAGCGAAGAGTTCAGCTTTACCGGGAAAAGAGACGGCAACTGAGCCGTCGGAATGGAAAAGAGGAGGGAAAGAAGAAGTAAAGTTGTTGGGGAGATTCTTGGGTAGATGCCAGAAAGAGCGAGAATAATTAGAATTACATAGGTTTTCACATTTTTGTTTGATGAAGGAATTTTTGACGAGTCGAAGAACAGATTTTGCACGATTCCGAGCAGAAACATAAGCTAAGTGAAAGACAGGAGTTCGATGGCGACGTACTTACTGAAAACTTCCTCTCTGTTGCGGATAGCATTAGAACAAGCAAAATTAAATCAAGGGTTTATTGCATTGGTAGTAGGAATAGAATATGGACTGTGCGCCTCCATCTCCGAGAGAATCACCTCCGTGATGAGCTCAGAGATCAGCACACTCGGAAGGGCTCAGCCACGGAAGCAGTAATCATTCCATGGGAAATCAGAGATGTACTGCCTAAGGACCTCCCAGTCAGCGGCGCCAAAGTACCAAAGGCGTCTCCTCTTAGGAAGATCTAAAGACCGAACTGGAACGACAGGACAGGAAACGGATATAAGATTGTGATCGGAGGAGCCCAACGGAGAAAAAAGTTTGAAAAACAGGAAAAGGATGAATGGTGAGAAATAAAGCCAGAATGTTGGGGCTCAAGGCGATCGGGGATACAAGTAGAGTGCTGTACAATCTTCTCTTGGTCATTCAGGATAGAAAAGTTCTACAGATCTACAGAAGCTAAGGCTAACAAAGACCCTAAGATCCACGCGAAGGTTAGCCCGAGAGAAAGAAGAGAGTAGGGGGTTAAAAGAAGAGAATAAGGGGTTAAGTAAGTAGAAAAACCTATCATTCGTGTGTAAACATTCATTCAGAAAAAGAGAAAGAAAGACTCGCCATCATCATCCGCCAGCCACTGCCGACAAGTCGGAAAAATAGTCCAATTCAATAATAGGAAAGGGGTGAAAGATGAAAAGAAATAAAATAAGAACGCTTACAAATCATGCAAACACAGCCTTAACTCAAAGAAACACTGTCATACCATGCAAACTACAGACATGCAAGTAAAGAGGGGATGAGGGGGAAAAAAAAGTATGAAGAGTATAACAAAAAATGGGTTAGTTTACGCTACGAGCTACATCTAAGTTCGTGATAGTCTAATTTTTTTTTAAATATAATTTTATCGATGGCATATATCACGCTGGCATGTCACAAGCTGGCATCAATCGTCCACAGACTCAAACCCCCGACTGTCACCCCCAGAGCTCCTGTTGCTAATTGTTTTATTATTTTAAACGACATTAATATTTTTAAAATGCCTATCTAAATGGTTCTTAAACATATTAACGCTGGTAGAGTTCACGACGGACGCGGGAAGATTATTCCATTTATCAATTACTTTAAACGTAAAAACGTTTTTAGCGATGTTAGTAATGAAACGTCTACCACGTAATTTAAATCCGTTATTACGAGTATTGCTATTGGGTCATTCCACACAACTGTCATCCGAAGGGCGAAATTTCAAAATTTACCTGAATATATCATACTATAGCTCATTTGAAAGGGGAAATTGTCTACCTTCTTGTGCAAGTTACAGAAATAAGCTAGTTGTTACGAAAAAATAGTTAATGGTGATTTAGTCGAAGGGTGTAAGCGGTATGATTTACACGTGAATAAATGAAGGTATATTCAATGTCAGTTATTGTGGAAGATGGAATTATATTAGACATTGTTTGTGTGGGTTTTATTTGACTATACTATAGCTCTATTATACCACTTACTCAGAACTGTAACACTCTTCAGGCTTAGATGGCACAATTTCAAAGTTACCCAAAAAATTATGTGATCACCGTTACATTTTTAAATTTTTTTTTGCCAAATCCACAGATTTTGGTATTTTTTGAAGCCAACTCAGATCCTTTTTTAATTTACCTTTAGGTATGTAAAGCACCCACTAAATTGGCTGGAATTGGCTACACACCTGCACAAAAAGAAAAAACATTTCTTGTGATCACCATTATGCTCCATAATGGTGATCACAGCCTACCAGATATGATCACCATTACGGGACATAATGATTAGAAATTATAATAATGTAGTATTTATATCTTAGAAATTGTGTCTACTAATGTTCCTTTACTATTTCAGAGTTGACTTTTGATATTTTGACTGAATTTTAATATTTACCAAAATGAGGTAATTGCTGCTCATTGGGTACATAGCACAGCCAACACTGTTACAATTTACACCACCATTGTATACTACATGTCACCTGATACAAACACACTTACAGACATATCCTTTGCTGTGATCAGTGACATTTCTTCACATGGCAGCCTCGAAGTCCAAGTTTTCAATCAACACATTCTGGATTACCTTCGAACAAAGTTAAATCTTTAAATCAACCATGTGAACATTTGGACGGATGGTGCTGCTGCCCATTTTAAAAACAAACACTCAGTGGTAGCTCTAACTCACTTCACTTCACTCATGCACAGCAGATTGGAGCTTTTCAGAAAGCTACCATGGAAAGGGTGCACATGATGGGATAGGGGTAGTTGTCAAGTACAACGTTTACAGGAGAGTGCTTCAGGAGCGAGCTGTTGTACAAACTGCTAAAGATGTCTACATGACAGCAAAAGAGCTCACCAAGAAAACTGTGTGCTTGTATGTCCCAACTGAGGATAGTGAAAGCCCAAGACAAGTGTATGAGGACTTGTGGAAAGGGTGTGAGGTAGCCCAGCAAATCCAAAAATGTCGTCATGTTAAAGTCAAGGCTCCTTATGTTGTTGCATTGTACGCTAACACTTATGACCCGACACCCTACAAAGAGTACCTTCTGAAAATGTTTCTAGTGACAGCTTAAGCAGAGAGTCTGATGAGGAGAGTGATTCAGCTAGTAGCGATGACAAACAAAGAAACAAAGCACACAAGGACAAGGATGATGATAGTGCTGAGACTTTTACCAATGTAAAGACAACCAAAAACATTGCATCCAACATTCCTAGCACTTCGAAACAAGTTACTATATCGAGTAATTTCAAGGAAATTAAATTAAATGACTTTGTTATAGTTGAGCATATTAAAAATCAACACTATGTTGCCCAAGTTATTAACATAGAAAATTGCAAAGGATATGAAAGCGAGTACACAATTTCATACATGAGAAAACGCAATGTGTCATTCAAAGGTGATGAGTATACATTTGTATTTGCAGAGAGAAATGACATTGATAATGTTTATATGTCAAGAATCATTCATTTGTTGCCCAAACCTAATAAAGATAGAAATGGCTTCAAATAGAAATGGAGCTCTCTGTTTCCACAAAATATGTACTAAAATTATCAAAAGTTCTTGTGTGTGTGTGTGTGTGTATATATATATATATATAGTTCTTTGAGTTAAGGACATGTCATGTTGTCTACACAGTACCGTAATGAATTTATTTTAATTTGGTAATTGATTGTAGATCAGATTTGAAACATTGGTGAATAATATGTGATCATGATTTGAAAAGTTCTAAACTAAGTTTTTTCAATATATACAATAAGTAGTTAAAGATGATCATTGAAAACTAAATTGTGTTCATGGTATTATCATGAAAATGTGTTCAAATATATACTAAAAACAATAAGTGCTCACTTGAAACCCCTTTATGATTTATATAGGGTGTCCATAAATGATTACCCTGATTAAAGCATGCTATAATTTTTAAATAAACACTGGTATTCAAACACAGTTTTAATCATAAGTAGATAAACATACAAAGTTTTGATACATAGTTAATGAACTTAATAAGCTTCCACATGTGCACCCCTAGTGGCACGTAAAATGTCTAAACGGTATTCACACTCACGCCACACATTTTCCAACATTTGTGGGTTAACTGTTGCAATTGCATCCGTAATCCGTTCTCGCAATGTTCTGATATCTGGAACAACTGTTGCATAAACCAAATCTTTAACATGACCCCAGAGAAAGAAATCCAGCGGGGTAATGTCTGGTGATCTTGGGGGCCATGGGATTGGCCCGTCCCTGCCAATCCATCGATTTGGAAATATTGCGTCGAGAGTTTCACGAACAACATGCGCCCAATGAGGGGGTGCCCCATCTTGTTGGAAGATGACAGTTGGCTGCCTGTCCTGCAGCTGGGGGATGGCGTAAATGGTGAGCATATCCAGGTACACAGTTGCGGAAACCGTTTCCAAGAATTTTTTCATCCACGACTTAATTAACTTCACATCAGGTGGATTCTTTCCATACTTTGTTCTGAACCTTCGCTGAACACTGACAGGAGATTTTGTTTCTGCAAGCCACACAACACATTGTGCCTTCTCTGTCACAGACGCCATCTTAACTGAACAGCTACTACAGCGCTCTTAGCGGCGAATGCGGTAGACGAAACACACCAGCACAGAAACTCTATGCGTGTACGAGATCACCTGTAAAAAGAAAACGGATGTAAGATTCGTCATTAAAACATGAGAGCATACTGTTTTCAGGGTAAACATTTATGGACACCCTGATATATATATATATATATATATATATATATATATATATATATATATATATATACACTAAAACATGTCTGCAGGTATGTACATATGTTTTACAGTGCATGCAGGTCATAATATAAGATTACATGTATTTCTTAAATGCTTACTTAATATAAATCGCACGGTGATCACCATTACATTTTTCTTGTGATCACTATTACGGCGTATTTATTTAAAAAAAAAATGAAAACCGGCAATAACCAGGTAGGCTAAAGATAGCTTAAAATGTCAGGTAACTACTAAAAATAGCAACACTTGACTATTCTTAATGAATTCATAGAAATTGAGCAAAGTATGAAGGTGGGAGAAACATGAGAATGCATCGCTGTGATCACCGTTACGACGCACTTGAATTATTATAACTTATATAAAATATGAATAGGTTTTTTTTTATGCTGATTATATCAATACAATTTACTAACATCCCTTCATATTCACTATAAATTTTATTCTGGTACGTTCATTACTTCATGAGCAACAGCAACAAATGTCAGCTTTTTGTCCTGCGACTCTGATCACCATTACGCTGGAATGGCCCAATTATCGAAAATGAACAATTTGTCGAAATTTACGTTATCGATTTTATTAACGAGTTTGAAAACTTCAATAAGCTACCCCCTTAATCTCCTAGTCTCGAGTGAATGCAAGTCTAACTTTTTAATCCTATCTTCATAAGACTTGTTGCGTAGTGACGGAATTAGTTTCGTGGCGCGTCGCTGAACCCTTTCCAACCTATCAATATCCTCACGCAAATACGGGCACCAAAATTGAACGGCATATTCTAAGTGAGGCCTGACTTGGGACTTGTAAAGAGGCAATATAATATTCTTCGATTTAAATTCGAAATTACGTACTATGAAGCCTAACATCCTATTAGCTTTCGCGCAAGACTCCAGGCACTGGTTCTTAACTTTAAATCCTTAAATACGCGTACGCCTAAATCTACTTCCTCGTCAACTCTCGCTAACTGTCTATCGTCCATCGTGTACGTGTAATTATTGTTACGAGAACCTACTGTATATGCAGAATTATACATTTGTCTACGTCAAATTGCATCTGCCACTTATCCGTCCACTCCATAATCCTATTTACATCGTCTTGGAGCCTATTTCTATCGTCCACGTTAAGAACTTTACCGCCTATTTTAGTATCATCCGCGAATTTTGACACGTTACTGGTCAAGCCTACGGTTGTAAGCTAGTTCACCAGGGATGTCAGTGAAACGGGAGGAAAGACAAAAGTAGTGGTGGTGAACATTGAAATCACCTAAAATGGAGATTTCAGCAAAAGGAAAGTGGTTTAGAATGTATATATAACTTAAATATAGAGAATAAGTAAAATAAATAATAATTAAGTTAAAGAATGCTTATAAAAGAAAACTAGAAATTCATGAGAAAAATAATATGATTACTTTATTCATGATACGAGTATCTCTGACGTTTCGTTTGCGCATTTCAGCCATTTTCAAAGAACTAAAATATAAATTGTTAAATTAATATTTACAGATGAAACCTTAAACTAAACATAATTGTTTTAAATTTTATAATTAAGATAATAATTATTGTTAAAAATTATTGTTTGAAAAATTTTTAACTTCATAAAAATTTTACGCAAGGATTATTTTAAATAAAATTTTGGATCTTTTCAGTTTGAAGGCCTACGGAAAAAACAAAAAAAAAGCTCTTTTTACTTAGTTAATGTTTATTACATTTCAGAATAATACATTTTAGTTTTGAGAAATGAAAAATATTATCAAGAAAATAGAGTTCAAAGTGGAAAAAGTAGCATAAAATAAGACATTATTAGCAGAAACCCGTGGCAAAAATACCACGCTTAAACAATCAACAGGAGCAACCTACAGGAAAATTATTGAATGCCCGGTTAAATGAACTGTATGCCCTTGACGATTGGTTCGGTTCAGTCGTGATATTTTCGTTAGTTTTGATAGTAAAGTAACAAAAATATCACTACTTAACCTAACCAATCGTCAAGAGCGTACAGGTGATCTAATCGGGCATTCAATTAACCTAACCAGTTGGTAGAGTCTAGAGTTTGACAGTCTCGTAGCCATAACTTGGCACGGGACTCCGAAACCGTCGCGACGGTTCTGGAACCCCTTCAAAATTATATATTTATATAAAGCTGAAATCGGATAATGTTTGTTTGTTTGTGTATGTGCTCATTCCGGGAAATAGTATTAAAAAAAAATTGCCTCTTTTGATTGTTTAAGCGTGGTATTTTTACCACGGGATTCTGCTTGTAATATCTTACTTTTTATGTTATTTTTTCCACTTTTAACTATTTTCTTGATACTATTTTTAATTTTTCTCAACTAAAATGTATTATTCTGAAGTGTAATAAACATTGACTAAATACAAGAGCTTTTTTCCGCAGGCCGTCAAACAGAAAAGATCCAAAATTCCTAAAGTATCTAAGAAAATCTTTAGAATTTTGAAGAAGTCTCCGAAACACTGCATTAAAAAAAAAAATATTATATATATACAGTATTCTATAAATTATTTATATAAAAAACTAAATCTAAGAATTCGAACAAAATTTGTAAGAACATTTGCAGAAAGACTTCCGTTCTTAGAAAGTAATCTAAAGTACTTTATGTTTCCTTAACCTGAAGTCAAAATAAGACGAAACGAACGAGTTATTTTACCAAATTCTTAGAAAACCCAATGACTTGGAATGGATTCCGTTATTTGGTTTTTCATTTTTTTTTTTGTTATTCTCTTTTTTTGACTAAAATATGTCTTCAGTTTGCATAAAAACAAGTCATTTAGTTATATATATATATGTGTGTGTGTGTGTGTGTGTTCTGTAGACCACTTTCTGCACTCTGATTGAAGAAATCGTAACACTTTGGACCAAAGAGAATTCTTGTGCGGTCGTCAATAGATGGGCATGGCCTTGGCTGGAAGACGTCTGAGCGTAGAAAGTATAATGTGACGCACGAAAATGACTAAAATAATAATCTATTTATAAGTGGGACTGAAAGAAAACAGTTTTTTTTCCGTACGAGTCTTGATTCACTCTTCAGGACGTTTATTGGACATTTTTTTACAGAAGGGAAAGACAAAATTTACAGCCTATTTTTTATTACCGATGATGATCAGATCTTGGGCAAGAATTGAAAGGGAGGAGGAGGAGGAGGAGGAGGAGGTTCAACCTCCTTTGTCTAAGGCTCAGGCAGAAGTTTTACAGGGGAAGGGGTTCGACCTCCTTGGTCTAAGTCTCAGGCAGGAATAATTTAATTTAAAATGCAAAGAAATAAATAAATCTAAATTTTGGGGGAGTACATTTGAAGGTTTAAGTTCCATCTTTAGCTGGAGGAGATCTAAAGAATCTTAGTGTACATTCTTGTATGGGGACCTAATGTCGGGGTTGTACATTGCTTTGAAGTACATTAAGTACTAAGTACTGAATTTTATTAATCATTTGCCAGCATGTCTCGTATTTATATAGTTTAAGTTATAATTTATGGTAGTTTTCAATGAACAATTTTATACATTAATTAACTCTGATTACTATAATTATTATAGGACCCAATTATGTCATATATTATTAGAAAATGACTATCATAGTTTGAAAGCCTTAATAGCCAGTGATGAGGTAAGCGGAAGAAGGATACAATGTACTTTCCTTTGAAATTACACCGACATTTATGGCAGCGTAACGCCGAGTAACATAGAATTTGAATGAAAGTTAGGTAGAAATAATAGATACAATTAATGAGAACATTGATAACTATGTGACGAAAATAGATAACGATCCAGTGACATAACACGATAATAATGTATTTATAACATAACATAAAATAACAACATAAGAGCTTAATGTTATGAATTTCTAGCAGAAGCGAGAGAGAGTGTTTATGAAGACATTACGATGAAATATGTTTAGTTGGCGAACTGACATACTGTAGATAAAATAGCGTTGGCACTCAGAAAGCTAAATTTGGATATTTGCGTCAGCAGCAACGAAAATCTTGCGAGAGGGCAGGGATCAACGTCTCGAGAAGAATTGGTTGAACAGTGCAATAGTTATACATATGAACGTATCACGTGTAATGGCATTTACGTGTAGACATGGACTGATAGGTTGATAGGGCATAAGTAGACAAGAGATAAATGAATAACATGAATTAACAAGTGTTTACTATAAGGGACGATACACGAGACACCATATATAAAATAATGATCTATATGATATCGATGCTATGACATTATAGGGGGGAAGTTACTATATATTGAATACTAATTATCTCAGTGTGAAGATTTACTAATCAATGTACAAAAAATGTGAAATGAAGAAAATTTAATTTATGACGTCACGGTAGCACAATTCCTTAAGTTATAAAGTTAACTCAATTCGGGTATATGTTATAATATAAGAAGGAAATAGAAGAAAATTGATTCGGAGGGATGCAGTAATTACAATAAAGAAAAGTTCATAGACATTGGACAGATATAATACAGAACAGAGCGAATGAAATCGGAACTCACTAATTACGGTTATAATCCTACGATATATATGGTATATACTATTTACAAATACGACATACAGTATATAGTAATAGATGTATTTTTCGAAGGACAAACAGGGGATTTAACCTTATTACAGCCAACATGCACGCATAATGCAATAGAATTAATAAATGGAGGGTTCGATGTAAGATAATTACAATTAATTATAATTGATTCCAGAACAAATGGGAAATGGGGGATATGGGAAATATTCTGATGGAAATCTGTGTGTCTGTCTGTTTGTTTGTTCCCTAACTACTACTGGTCTTTGGGCTGATCTCAACCAAACTTGGCAGGAGGATAGAGGCGCTCAAGAGGCTTGTAAGAGGGGAGTAGGTCAGGTAGCTCTGCACATGCGCAGAGCTTATATATATATATATATATATATATATATATATATATATATATATATATATATATACAGGGTGTCCCAGAATTAACTATCTATTTCAATGAAATCGGACAAATTTTTTAAAAACACTTTTATTTATGTTTATCATGTTTAATATGTGTTAAAAATGTATAAATTTCTAAAAAAAAATCATAATTTTATTTTCATAATTTTTTCATTATCTGGTCCAATGAAAGACCGTCGAAGTCATAGAATGGCCAAAGAGACTCTCCAAAAGTTAACGTGTGGCTTGGAATGACCAAATCCAAAATTTATGGCCCATTCTTCTTTGCGGAAGCAACTGTAACAGGTACCGTCTACCTTGATATGCTTCAGCAGTTTCTCGAACCACAGCTTCTTGATGATGGCATTCTTGATAATGTTGTGTTTCAACAAGAAGCATTGATCTTTTGGCGATAAACCTTTGTTTTTATGAAACCCCATGCAAAGAAATCCAGGGGTGTCAAATCCGGAGAACGCGGAGGCCAAGGTCGAGGTCCTCCACGTCCAATCCACCGATTCGGAAGGCGTCTGTTGAGGTATTCTCGAACAATTAGAGCATAATGACATGGTGCTCCATCTTGTTGAAACACAACATTATCAAGAATGCCATCATCAAGAAGCTGTGTTCGAGAAACTGCTGAAGCATATCAAGGTAGACGGTACCTGTTACAGTTGCCACCGCAAAGAAGAATGGGCCATAAATTTTGGATTTGGTCATTCCAAGCCACACGTTAACTTTTGGAGAGTCTCTTTGCCATTCTATGACTTCAAACGGTCTTTCATTGGACCAGATAATGAAAAAATTATGAAAATAAAATTATGAAAAAAATTTAGAAATTTATACATTTTTAACACATATTAAACATGATAAACATAAATAAAAGTGTGTTTTAAAAAAATTTGTCCGATTTCATTGAAATAGATAGTTAATTCTGGGACACCCTGTATATATATATATGTATATATATATATATATATATATATATATACGCCTAAACTGCTAGGGTAATCTGTATGAAGTTAATATATACATTAAGAAAGAACCAGGAAACGTTTTAGTAACACACCCACCATCTCAGTCCCCACCTTGGTGAGTCTGGGAGTGGTCCCCCCTAAACGGCTAGGATAATTTGCACCAAATTTAGCTTACAAATTAAGAGAGAACCAGGAAAGGTTTTAGTAACACATTCGCCCTTCCCATTCTTACCCCCTTGGTTGTGTCTCGGGGGGGGATTTTGCTGTTTAAAGGAAAAATGTGCATGTAGCGATTAAACATTGTCTCAACATATATACACAGTATACACATAGGCGGATTTACGTATAGGCAGAGTAGGCACCTGCCTAGGGCGGCCAATTTTATCGTATTTCAACATAAATAAGGCAAAGAAAAAATAGGGAATAAATAAGTTATAATCACTAACAAATTAAAAGGATTCACAAATAAGTTTTAAAATAAAAAAGAACAGCAGCCTCTAATAGCAAACTAGCGATATCAAATGGCACAACTAATCCCTGGCTAGGGCTGCGAAATGCTTAGTACGCCTCTGTGTATATACAGTATATCAACCAAATTATTGTATAATAAAGAGCTGAATCTTGTTAAGTTAGGTTAGTTTAGGTTAGGTTAGATTGGGTTACTATACTCTGTAGGTTAGGTTAGTTTACTCTATATTCAATTTTCTACTTTTTTGGGATTGTCCATCCTTTGGCCCCCCTTGGCACTGGAACCCCCGCATTTGGCATATATCAGTGATGTAGTCGAGACCACCATGGCTGAGACCGAAACCGAGACCGAAACCGAGACCGAAACCTAAGCACCCGAGACCGAGACGATACGCAGTTCTTGCATGTAGTATTCAGTGTTGTGTAATGCCTAATTCCTAAGCTCTGTATTTCACATTCATTCAGGAAGAGAGATTCTAAAGAGGTTATCAAATGGCAATTGCAAAATTTATTCTTAATTTATTCACAAATTCATAGTTTGTGACATTTTTCAGCAGTTAACTGTCGGCTTAAAACAAAATAAGTGTTCGTTGCACTTGAGAAACATCACAGTGATGTAGTCAATACCACCATGGCTAAGAACGAGACCGAGACCAGAAAAAAAGGGTCTCAGTCTCGAGTCCTACATCACTGGCATATGTAATGAGCAATATTAATAACATTACAGCCAAGATTACTGCAAAAGTCCTGTGCTAAAGTATAAAGGTAAAATATAACACTAAAATTGTGAACAATTTTGTCTTTCACCCTGCCATCTATTGATGCTCGGTGGAGTTATATTTACAGAAGATAGTGGGGTGGGTACCTATAGACCTCTTAGCCTTCTATTTCATTCCGTAACTAAGTTCATTTAAAAAGCAGTTCAAATCAAATATAAAATTTAAACAAGAAAATAATAATGACAATAAATACCGACCTTTTTGTTTTATATTACAAAATATAACGTAGGCCTCTAACGTATTTATTTATTTATTTATTTATTTATTTTTAAGTTTACCCTAAACGCGGTTTGCATTAGAAAACGATTTTAATGATTTCTGTCCTACATCAAATTACTGAATAGCGTTGATTCACGTGTTACAATACCCATTATTGCCCATAATAGTCCTTTTTTTTTATTCTTGGCAGGATTTACCAATGGCCGCTGGAACACGTAGCGCAAATGGAGAGGTCTGCCAGCCCTTCTTAGACCCCCCGGAACAACGCAAACCGGAAACAAATTATAAAAGACAAAAGAAATGCGCTTTTCCGTTTCCTTTCATGTCTTTCTCTTTCGTTGCATTTTTCTACTTGATTTGCGTCTCCAATTGCATTCTGGGTAAGTGCTTTGCTTTACTTGTACCCTCGTGTGTGTGTGTGTGTGTGTGTGTTCTTGGTTATCTTACCAAAACGCAACAATCTTTAGGATACACACCGAGCTCATCGCAACAAGAACGTGCTGGGAACAGTCTTGGCAGTGTCGTCAGTTTCAAACTTGGATTTTATATTACTGAAAATCATTAAATATGAAAAAGGGACTTAATGAAGATAAGCCTAAGTTAGGTTAGGTTAGGTTAGGTTAATTAGGCTATTTACATTAGGTTTAATATATCGTCATCCACAAATAAAAATATGAAGATGTCGTGGTTTCGTAAGGTAGCCAAACGTGTCTGTGTAAAAATGATTTGCGCGTATGTGCACGTGAAAAGAAAGCGTTGTTGTACGTGGTCTGATTTTCTTTGAGTTAATAACATTATTTAATGAGTTCATTAATATACATATTCCTGGCACTGCACTACTCTACTGTTTCATTGTATGGATTATTTTTCTTTATTCATATGCGCGAGTGTACGTCATATTTACTCTTTCCGCGTGTCTTTATTGGATTGCTTTACGCGTGGAATGGTAGAACAGAATTGCAAAGAATTTGCTTTCATGATATGAACTACAACTCACTAATTGCCCCGCTAAAATAATGAAGTGTCCTAAATACAATTATATATATATATATATATATATATATATATATATATATATATATAAGCAAACAACCACAGGGAAAAGGAAACACAAAGTCCGAGCGCTTTCGTGATATATTCACATTATCAAGGAGGAACAGAAATGTGAATATATCACGAAAGCGCTCGGACTTTGTGTTTCCTTTTCCCTGTGGTTGTTTGCTTATTAATAAGGTCACGTGTTATTTTGTGATTTTAGTGATATATATATATATATATATATATATATGTCGTTTCATGCCTGCAAGTGACACTTTCCATGCGCATTGTTAGCACAAGTGTTTTCGTGTGGGAAATATTCACCCTGAGTGCCTTGTTGTGTTCCGGTATCCAACATAGTTCGGAAAAAAGTTCGCCTAAATATATAATTTTTCCTGAAAGTGTACTCCAACTGTCCCAACAATCGAAATAATAAGTGTTGTTGCAAGGTATAGGAATATTTTTTGATTTTAAAGGTTTATATAAGCAGTCACTGTAATACCAAAGATGTCCAGATTCTTCATATAGTACGTAAGTGTTTGGGTAATAATGGCGGCTTATATTATTTAAAATTACAAAATATTTACAAATTGACATCAGTCATGCCCTTAACAAAATGTTATATAAATTAAAGTCATTGTTGATAAAAATTTACATATAAATACACGTATACAGAGCCCCGTTGGAGTAAAATGAGCACCCGCAAACATATAGTTTAAATTTTAATGTATTGTACACATATTTATATAGGATAAATAAATCATACGTAGTCAGTATCTTAAGGTACCCCTTTGATGTGCTTCATTAAGGGTTTCAATGCGATGGCATTTTGGATGACCTTATGGTCGAAATTTTGTTGAAGTCTCATACTTGCCAATATTTTGAAGAGCAAAAGTGGTAGGATTTGTAATCAATGCAAGGGGGTCCGGGAGCATGCCCCCCATGAAATTTTTGAAAATCTAGCCATAAATGAGGCATTCTAGTGCATTCTGAGCATAAATTGATATTATTTGCATGTTGGGGGTAGAATAGCCTTCAAATCGGTAGGGTTGGCAAGTATTTGCTTTAGATTTACTCAGACGTGGAGGAAGGAGGACTTATTTTCTGTAAGCAGCGATGAAGACTTTCACATTCGTGTTCAGTATAGGATTCATATCTAGTTTTCTCGGAGCCTAAGGAAGAACTTTTAATCCTCTTTATTTCTTCCATTGAGTAGTGTATGAAGGGTGTGACAGGTTGCACAGTTTTAGTGCAGCAAATACAAACAGTAGAAATGCAACACGTGCACACAAATGAAACAGTGGAAGATGGTTCTCAAGGATGGATACGTATTTCCTCGAATCAAATGTTCCTGGACAAATAACATCTCGCATTGCTACCCACAACATAACGCTAAAACCTCCACCACACTGTGGTTATAAGCAGGCCTCTTCGTAGTCTTCATTTCATTTTTTAACAGTCATGTGTGTGTGTGTGTGTGTGTGTCCATTTGACGTATACTGAATGAACGAAGACTCTTCTGAGAAAAGAATCGACTTCCCAGATTCAGATTTGTGAATCATCTTCGCCCATTCGAATATGGCCTTTACATTTGCTTTTATGAGCAAAGGCTTCCAACAAACAACGCATACCCTGTATTCAAGATTATGGAGATGCTGTTGAGTTGTGTTTGGTGAAAATTTTACAGCATTGGCAATGTCGGGAAGCTTTGCGCTTAGACTGAACCTCACCTGACGAACCAGGTTCCCTTTGGTTCGTTTGTAATAGTTCACGCTCTTCCTGGACACAGAAACTTGTTTTTGCTTTATTCATGAAGCCCAACAGTGAATGAACCCAACAGTGATATTAGAAATTGTTCTATGTGAAAGTGCAAACATGTGAATAACCTATCTCTCACTCTGACCACAGTTTGAAAGTACATTCTCTTGACCACGAGTAAACGGTGATTCATGTTGGAGCACCAACAGTATGCGGCATCTTTTCACGTACACGGTATGAGTTTCATGACGTTCTGATTTAGAATATTATATAATATATTAATTTATTGGGTTGTTTAACCTCCTTCGCAACATCTAAGGTCATATGACGGAGGGGACCTACAGCTTTACGTGGGATCCGAACCACGGGTCGCTACATAATCTGAGCGCGGTCTCCCATCCAACTACTACCCAGACCCAATGTCGCTTAACTTCGCTGATCTCCGGGAAGCGGTGTTACGACATTGGCCACGACATAGCCCATATATATATTATATAGATAGATATAGATATATATACACACACACACACAGGGCGTAGTCAGCATTTCTTTTCGGGAGGGGCTAATATATGTATTAAAAGTGTGTAAATGAGTAAAAACACATTCATAAATGTATTACAATAATTAAACATATGCTGAAGGCAGCCTGAAGGTACTCGGTATGGCGTACTTATTTATAATTTACTTATAATTTAAAAAATGCATGGAAATAGCAAACCTATGATTTTATTTCGGAGTGCAGCTGAATCCCCGTAGCCTCCTGTCTACGTACCTATATATATATATATATATATATACATTTTAACTGCAAACAACAGACAGTATAATTAATGTAAAGAACGACGCTTGTATAGAAGAACGTTCCGCACAAGATGAGGAGGGAGAACGAACAATTATTTTTCATTTGTTCGTTCTCCCTCCTCATCTTGTGCGGAACGTTCTTCTATACAAGCGTCGTTCTTTACATTAATAATACTGTGTGTTGTTTGCAGTTAAAATGTATATATGTGCGGCATGCGGGAGGTGCCCCCTCAGGGCACTGGTTTCTGCTCGTATGTAGGAGAATTACGACTTCTGATTAATCGAGGCCCATGATCCCGGGTTCGATTCCCGGGTGGTTACCTCATTTTTCATTTGTTCGTTCTCCCTCCTCATCTTGTGCGGAACGTTCTTCTATACAAGCGTCGTTCTTTACATTAATAATACTGTGTGTGTTTGCAGTTAAAATGTATATATGTGCGGCATGCGGGAGGTGCCCCCTCAGGGCACTGGTTTCTGCTCGTATGTAGGAGAATTACGACTTCTGATTAATCGAGGCCCATGATCCCGGGTTCGATTCCCGGGTGGTTACCTCATTTCATTTGTTCGTCTCCTCCTCATCTTGTGCGGAACGTTCTTCTATACAAGCGTCGTTCTTTACAATATATATACATATATATATATATATATATATATATTTTGTGATTTTAGTGCATATACTGTATATGTATATATATATATATCGAGAGAGAGAGATAAGGAAGAAGCTAGTGAAACAGTTCATTTCTCCAATTATCCATCCATGAATGAAGATTTATCATAATTTCATTCCTTTCACACCTGAAACGAGTTTAGCGACCAGGTGTGTTTCAGCCAACACCCATGGATGATGATATCCTAAACGTGTTTTATACCAAAACGGAGCATCACCCTTCCTCCAAATGATCATCAGATGATCCGCTTGTTAAAGAAAAAAGAAAAGCAAAGGAAATTTCCTTGTCCGGACCGCATTATATAGTATAAGTGGCATATCCGAATGCAGCGATCAATACAGTGTGTTGATATATAGGATTAATTTACCTAATGATGGCATAGGCACCACCAAGAGAATTCAGCAAGATTCCTTAGGGCCTCACTCTTCCCCCTCGTCCTCCACCATGCACACCATGTAGCACTCCCCCCTTCCCAAGCCTTTCAACAACCTTTGCGACTCCCTACAATATATATTAAGATTCCTCCTTGAGACTCCCTCGTTTGCAATGAGAGACTCCTTTTATCAAATGGGAAACACTCTGGAGAAATAATGGGTGGGTCATATTATTGGAGGACGACTCGTGCATGAGAATTCGAGTGTGACTCGGGAATATCTAAGAAGGGGACGGACATAATAAACCACGAAGAGGTATTTTATTACACGCCACGAGAAACTTATTGGAATTTGTTCGCCAAGAAATACTTCGATGGGATATAAGAGGCTAAATAGTCTTCTTGTTATCGGTTTACGGTGACGATATATATATATATATAATTATATATATTATATATAATATATTATATATATATTATATATATATATATATATATATATAATAATAATAATAAAGGACGCTTTATTTTTTTAATT
>JAJOZX010003813.1:0-150000 GCA_023014485.1 Bathynomus jamesi
CATTGTGTTACCACCCTTTATTATAAATTATTTCTCTAGATTAATTATATTATAATTACTCCAGAGAAGTAATTTCTATTTATACTTTGTTACTTTTCAGTCATCAGTAATTTTTACTTGTAATCGATTATTTTTGCCACCACTGGTGATGGAAAAGCAGTTACTCATTTCACTTCAACATCAAATGGCTAAGAAATCCAAAAGGAGAATTGTCAGATTTTAAGGTTACTCACTTTCATCCAAACTGCCTCTTTTAGAATTCCTACTTCGATAATTCACACACTAAGTTCAAGAGTACTTAGGATTAAAGTTAGAGTACAAAATACTTTATTATTTTAGTAGTCGCTTATATTATTTATAGAAAGAATGGTTAAGCTATTAATAATCGTGATAGCTCACTGTATCTATGCCCAATTAAACGGGCATAATACCCTGATTGGTCGAGTAAGGATTTTAGTTGGTTAAAGTCTCCGTAATGACATTCAAATTTAATTGCTCTTTGTCAATAACGATATAAGCATACATAGATTATCATTATCATTATTATCATTAAAGAACTGCTCGAACCAGAAGAAAAATTTCCCACTTCAGGATTTCTAATTCTCTCATTTTCCAACTGAATTGAAATTGGTAATGAAGTGAAATAGTGAAGTAAGTTGGCTTTTCTGTAACTCAAAATTGCTGTAATATAATTAATGAGAGCAATCCAGTCGGAAGCTTGTCGGAATAAAGTACCTTTCTCTCATGATATACAACTCGTTTACATATGGAAATACCAAGCACTAAAACGTGAATATATATATATATATAATATATATATATATATATATATATATATATATATAATATATATATATATAAAATGTAGTGTGTGTGTGTGTTACGCGTAATCGGTGAAATTACCTATTTCATGAAATAAGCAAAATATTGCTTATTTCATGAAATTGGCAGTCCATTTGCCAAATTCATGAAATAGGCAGAGGAAAAACTGAATTCAGCTGCCAGTTGCAAACTATATTTAAAGCATAATACACAAAAAACTGTCAGTCAAACTATTTAAGGCAAAATATACAGGCAAGTAACTAACCTATTTGATGTGTTTTGCAGTATGGGTGGTATGAGCTGTTACAAAGGTTTTCAGCTTTTAGACAGGAGCATCTTTGGTCAGACAGCTGGTTCGGCAGTTAGGTTAGGTTAGGTGTCAATAATCACAGCATACCTAGGTTAGGTTAGGTTAGGTTAGGTTAGGTTAGATAATGCTTAAGCAGCCGTGCGTATATAGCTACTCTTTTCTATTAAAGATTTACACCGGTGTGTGTGTACCCCTAAAAAGTTTAATTTTATAAGAGAAATATATTTATCGTTTAGATGTCCTGTCCTTGAGAATTCTCAGAATGGAATTCTTGCCATTTAATTAAATTTAAACGAAAATATCATCGCAAAATATCAAGCATTTCCTAACCTAACCTAACCACATTAACCTAACCTAACCTAACCTAACTGCCGAACCAGCTGTCTGACTTAAAAATGCTTCTGTCCAAAAGCTGGAAACCTTTGTAACAGCTCGTGCCACCACGCCATACGTACAAAAACGCACCAAAATAGGTGAGTTACTTGTCTGTATATTTGCTTTAAGTATATTTTGCTTTAAATATAGTTTGCAAATGACAGTTGAACTCTGTTTCCTTCTGCTATTTCATGAAACTGGCAGAGCGAAATTGCATATTTCATGAAATAAGCAATATTTTGCTTATTTCATGAAATACGGTCTCACCGATTATGCGTAATATATATATACAGGGTGTTTGAAAACTTTCTGTACAAATTGTAATGGGGGATAGGCAACACCAAGACAAACCCTTTTCGTCTATAAGTGTATGTCCGCTGACGTCACCATTCGGCGCGAGAGGGCGCCGCTGCAATTGGCTAAAAGGTGAAGTGGGCTAGATCGCGCTTGCCGCGGGCATTCTTAAATCGGACGTAGTACGCGTAACATGGAGCGCTTCACGACTGCTGAGATGGCTGACATGCATATGGTGTATGGGCTGCCAATGGAAACGGAAGAGCTGCTGTGAGGTTGTACCGACAGCGCTTCCCAAACAGACGTGTGCCAAACCACCAAACGTTTGCGCATTTGCATCGGCGACTGCGAGAAACTGGAACATTCCATGCAAACATGCATGACACTGGTCGGGAGAGAAACGTGCGCACTCCTGACATGGAAGAAGAAATCCTACGGCGATTTGAGGACAATCCAAGCGCAAGCAGCGAGGTGTTGCACGTATCCTCGGTGTGAACCACGACCTGGTCTGGAGAGTGTTGCACGAGCAGCAGTTACATCCGTTTCATCGTCAGAGAGTCCAGGCATTACAACCTCGGGATTACCCTCTTCGTGTGGAATTCGCACGCTGGTTTCTGCAGCAGACAGCGGTGCAGCCTAATTTCCGGCTTATGTGCTGTTCTCAGATGAGGCCTGTTTCACACGTGAGGGTGTGTTTAACATGCACAATTCTCACGTGTGGGCGCACGCAAATCCACATGCTACACGGGTGCATGCTCATCAAGAACGGTTCGCCGTCAATGTTTGGGCGGGTATCGTCCATGGCAAGTTGATTGGGCCGTACCTGCTGCCTGCCCGACTCGACGGGCGGGTTATCGGATATTTCTTGAAGAAACGTTGCCGGAACTGCTGGAAGATGTTCCCGTAGCTATTCGTAGACGAATGTGGTTTCAACACGACGGAGCCCAGCACACTCCAGCAACGATGTGCGGGATTATCTGAACGCCACTTTTGGGGACTGATGGATAGGCCGGGGTGGGCCCGTAGCCTGGCCACCGAGATTCGCCCGATTTAACATGCCTCGATTTTTTCCTGTGAGGACACATGAAGAACCTCGTGTACGAGACTCCCATTTACTCAGAAGAAGACCTCGTAGCAAGAATCGCTGTCGCCGCTGGAACTGTTCCGAAATGCCGGGAATCTTTCGACGTATACGTCGGTCAATGCTTCGACGCTGTCGGGCATGCATTGATGCTACCGGTCGCAACTTTCAGCACCTTCTTTAAATAAACATGCCTTCTTTAAATAAACATGTTACGCGTACTACGTCCGATTAAGAATGCCCGCGGCAAGCGCGAGTCTAGCCCACTTCACCTTTTAGCCAATTGCAGCGGCGCCCTCTCGCGCCGAATGGTGACGTCAGCGGACATACACTTATAGACGAAAAGGGTTTGTCTTGGTGTTGCCTCTCCCCCATTACAATTTGTACAGAAAGTTTTCAAACACCCTGTAGAGTATATATATATATATATATATATATATATATATATATATAAAAACTATATATATATATATATATATATATATATAGAGTTATATAGATACAAGAAAAAGTAGTACCTCAAAAGGTCTTGCGGCCCATACCGAGGAGGGACCAATAGCAACGGGTGTCAGGGAAAAATTATGTCACCCTCAAATAGTGTGCAAGATTCGGTCTAACCTTTCCTTGAACAGATCCACAGAAGAACTGTTCACAACGTCTGAAGTAGCCTGTTCCACGTGTCAGAGATCTTATACGTAAAGTAATTCCCACACACACTAGTCCTAAACCGTTTCAAATGCAACTTCTAACCATTGTTGCGAGTTGGGTTATTATTTAACTAAACATGCTTCTAAAATCGACATCGTTGAACCCGCGTAAGAACTTGAAAACCTCGATGAGTTGACCGCGCAGCCTCCGAGTTTCCAGCGAAAACAAAATCAGGGGGCGATTGTAGCCCATATGCCTAACGGAAGGGATTAACTTGGTGGCCCTCGCCTGCACTCGCTCCAGCCTTTCACTAACTTCCCTAAGGGTGGGCGACCAGAACTGCACAGCATACTCCAGGTGCGGCCGAACCAGGGAATTGTACAGAGAGAGCACAGTCTCCTTGTTCCGAAATTGAAATTGCCTCCTGATATAACCCAACAGCTTGGGCTTTCTTTTCCACCTCTACGCACTGTTTGGTAAACTTAAGGTCGCTGGTAATTAGCAGACCCAAGTCCTTTTCCAAATCAGTGGCCTCGATATTACTCCCCAACATGGAGTAGTCCGAATTGGGATGGGCGTCGGAGGTCCACAGAACGCCGCTTGGGTCCTTTAACGGACCTAGCATGCTTCTAATGGGCTTTCTACTATTAACATAACTGAAGAACTCCTTAGGATTCCCTTGCAGAGGCTTGCCACCCGGAGTTCTTCGTTACGTTTCGCAAGCCTAACCTCCGCCTTCACTTCTCTGCACAGGCGGACATATGACTCAGTGTTCTCATGCGAACGATTGGCCTTCGCCCTCCAATACGCAGCTTTCCTATTTCGGATAACATAAGCGATGTCACGACTGACCCACTTCGGCTGCGTTAAAGCAGGGGTGACTAGTTTTGAGGGTATGGCAGCAGACTGCAGCACCATAAACTCGTCCCGGAATGCACTCCACTCTCCCTCAACATCGCCGCCGACCTCTAACCCATCTCGCCTACGCTATCCCGGAGGCTAACAAAGTCCGCCCGCCGTAGATCGAGCTTACTGCTTCTAGAGTCACTATGCTTGTAGGAATCCAAATGGTCAATGATCCCATCCGTTATTATCCCCTTTAATAATTTACCTACAACTGAAGTGAGACTAATGGGACGATAGTTCCTGGATTTTCGTGATCCCCTTCCTAAAGACAGGGGTCACATTGGCTTCCCTCTAGTCACCAGGCACCTGGCAAGTCTCCAACGATTTGTTGAAGACTGTAGCCAGGCGGGGAACCACCTGGTCGCGCACCTCCCGCAACACTCTGGGGAGGAACTGGTCTGGCCCTGGAGCCTTAAACGCGCTCAGTTTGTCTATTCTATCGGTAACGACTGTCACGGTAGACCGAACACTATCCAGGCCAGCACCTTCGTGCCTCACGCCTGGCACGGGGATGACGCGGTTGGCCTCCTTGGTGAACACTCCCGCAAAGTACTCATTAAGCACATTAGCGATGCTCGCGTCGGAGGTCCGCAGAACGCCGCTGGGTCCTTTAATGGGCCTATCATGCTTCTAATGGACTTTCTACTATTAACATAACTGAAGAACTCCTTAGGGTTTCCCCTTGCAGAGGTTTGCCACCCGGAGTTCTTCGTTACGTTTCGCTAGCCTAACCTTTGCCTTCACTTCCCTGCACAGGCGGACATACGCCTCAGTGTTCTCATGGAAACGATTGGCCTTCGCTCTCCTATACGCTACTTTCCTTTTTCGGATAGCCGAAGCGATGTCACGACTAAACCACTTAGGCTGCGTTGAAGCAGGGTGACCGGTTTTGAGGGTATGGCAGCAGACTGCAGCACCATAAACTCGTCCCGGAATGCACTCCACTCTCCCTCAACATCGCCGCCGATCTCTAACACCATCTTCCATGCGCTATCCCGGAGGCCAACAAAGTCCGCCCGCCGTAGATCGAGCTTACTGCTTCTCGAGTTACTACGCTTCACCCGAGGGACGCAGACACAGAACCTAATCAGACCGTCATCACTCCCGCCTAATGATTCGTCAACGGTGAGGCCAGTGACGAGGTTGTTTTCGGTCATGAATACTAAATTTAGAATGCTTTCGACTCGTGTAGTCCCATTGACCCATTGAGTGAGGAAGTTCTCATCAGCAAAATCAACTAGACTCCTCCCTTCGGCATCAGCAGTCCTGTCTTCCCACTTTATGCCACGACAGTTGAAGTCTCCTGAAACTACACACACCATGTCCCCTAGCAGGCTACGGACTTTGGTGTACAGTGCTGTATCCTCCTCGAGGAGGAGATGCGGAAGTCTGCACACCAAGATTAACCTATAGCTATAGTTCGTCCTTCCCACGTTCAGATCGACACCAAGCAGCTCCCGTTCCGATTGGAACTGGCAGTCAACCGGTCTCAATGTGTCCCTCATGTATATTAGTACCCCTCCCCCCTCCCCACGGGTGCGGTCCTTGTGAACCATTCTGTACCAGAGAGAGAGAGAGAGAGAGAGAGAGAGAGAGAGAGAGAGAGAGCTTCTGTTTTTCCATAGTTTTTTATGCAATGATAAAAGTCGTGAAATAAGAGCAGATGGATTGAATAAATATATATTACCGAATCGTGTGGCTTTCTCTTTGTATTATGTAAAGGTGGCGCACTTTCTGACATGTCATTGATGAACTTTACCATATCTTTTTGAGGGCAATTATCGTGGGTCTATTTACTTTTTTCAACCTCTGTATATATATATATATATCAGTGGCGACTGGCGTATAGGAGCGATGGAGCGGTCGCTCCCCCTTGCTTGAAACGATAAATATTAATTTAACAGATAAAAAATATATTAATTTTAAGATATTAAAATAAATATTCTTGAAATATATTTTAAAAATTCATGTGGCATATCATGATTCATGAGGCATTTTGAGTAAGCCTTCATACAGTACATAATATTCTGAACTTATAGCATAGCTTCAAACAGCGTACCGCTGTTTGAATACAAAATAATATTGCAGCCGAATGGAGCAATAGATTTTTCGCTCAAGTAAATATAAATTATATTTTACTGTTGTAATGAAGATCTAAGTACAATCGCGAATTTTTTTTATAATAACTTTATTTTTACTAATAGTTACTTCAGTAATAATGATATAAGCCATTTATATGTATTTTATTAAAATTATTACTTATTGTAATTAACTAGAATTGTACGTCTGGCATAGTCGCATATGTTAATACAAGTACAGTACTCTTGTGAGCGGCAGTTGGATTCGCACTAGCCTATTGTGAGTCCGTGTTGTCGTACAGTGGTACATTATTATAGTCAAATTTATTCAACAATTATTTTTATATTTTATTAAAATATTTTTTTAATACAAATTTATGGCTTCTTTGACATATAAGTACCGTACGGAAGCACCATGTGATTGTTATGTACTACAATTCTAAAAATTATAAATTTTATGAAATCGCACCCCCATACATTTATACCACGAGTCGCCACTGATATATATATATATATATATATATATATATATATATATATATATATATATATATAGTTTGCTTGTACCTTGTGGGGAATGGATGTGTTGTCTCTCTCTGTATTAACACCCAAATAAGAATGGAATAAACTACTCCGGGGTTTATTCTGTTTACTTCCGAAAGTGCGTAAAGTATCAGTGAATCCGTGCATATAACCGGGGACTTCGATATACATGGACTGCGCACGCAGACACTTTGGCTCAGAGTGAATACTTTGCAAAAATGGGTAAAACATGTCTAATTATGGTACATAAACATATCGATATATATTTAACATGTGTGTGTGTGTGTGTGTGTATTCAGATTGCATTGAAAGACGTTTTGGTTGGTACCGACAACTAAATGGTGCTAATTATTATGCCACTAAGACAAATCTTTGAGGCGGAAAAAACAATAAGACTCAAAAGTTTAATAAAATTCTCCAACTTCAGTATGTCAGAAATAAAAGATTTGTTTGAAGGGAGCAATTGTGCTAAGGAACAGCAAATAGGTACTGATGCTATTGTACTTCTTGAAAGCATTGAGTTTCAAATTGAATTAGAAAGTGTTTCACCTGACGACAATGCAATTCTATTTTATATTTCTGGGTACATTGCCAGATCAATCAAAAAGACACTAAAATGCTCTTCTTGCTGTCAACTTCTTGTCAAAGATGACACAATTCCTACAATAAATATTGAGATTCCAACAGAAGGAGTGAGTGAAAGTGATACAACTAAAAAAGAAAGTTTCTTGAATGCAATAAACCGTGGTGGTTTATGTAATCCTTCTGACATAGTGTTTGTAACAGCAGTTCATGCCTATGAGCTTTATCTGCTCATCTTCAAAGATAATTCTTTGAGATCACAAATCTTAGGATTCGAAAATCCTAGAGCAATTTTTGTTAAAATTTTTGTTGAAAAGATGGCAGAAAATTAAAACACAGAAACATTATGTAATATTAAATGTGACAATGGTCATAACTTCAAAAAGTGTGTTCAAAAAGTTTCCCAAACAATATTTAATATTGGTGCAAAAAATTGTTAGTGAAATGAACAGCCAAATTCGTGCAGAACGGAAAAGAAAGCCGGCTACTAAGGATGATAAACAATCACCAAGTGTAAAAAAGATTGCTAAATTGCAATCTGATAAAATGTAATTACAAATGTAAGTTGCATTTTTTAGTAAAATTAGTAATCTTAAGTTGTTTTTTGTTAAAATGTTCCGTTTTTGCAATATAGTTCAAAGTAATAATATTGACATAGGTGTGTCCGGGGACTTCGATACCCCCCCCTAAGCAATGTTGAGTGGCTAGAATGTTGTTTTTTGCTCTTAGGTATGGTTAAAAACATGGTGGGAGTCCATTATAACACATTTTTTAACTTATTTGCAATATTTCGATTTTGAAACCTAGGCCTCCTCTGGCCCACCCTAAAATCGCGTGTCGAGTCCATGTATATCGATGTCCCCGATATAACCTATTAAGTGAAATTCAGTAAAATTAAGAAAGTGCCATACAGTTTACATAAATTATCACCAATTTAACGTATATATTTAAACCGTAACATGGTTGGCATTCGAGAAATTTTGAAACACGGCAGGAAAAAGGTCATAAAACGCGAAGGTAAGAAAACCCTCGTGACCATCGAAAGGAAAGAAAAAGAAAGGAAAAAATAAATAAATAATTTGTGGGTTTTTTTCACGCTAATTAATGAATAGCATAACCATGGGTTCAACTTCTCACTTAATCTGCAATTTGTGTAATCTGGAAACAACTGAAAATGCAGCAATAAGATGCGACTTCTGTCAAAAGCTGCACGACTTTATCTGCCTGAATCGGAATGGTAGGAAAATATCTCTCGTTTCGAAAGCGAAACAGTTGGTGGGAATCAAATTTCTGTGTGACGCATGTACACAGACTGTAAACTCCTTCGCTGTATTTAAAGAAATGGAGAAAACAAACTCAAGTGTTACAAAAAAAGGGTGAAATAATGGGGAAAGATGAGGCCGGAAATGTCCCAATGAAAATTCGGGTGGATGAGAGAGAGGAGGAAATAACAAATAACAATATAATAACGAATAACAATATAAACAATATAATACAGAATTATGACATAGATGAAAGAAAAGAGATACGTACAAGTTGCGAGGTAGTAAAACTGTCGAACGAGCTAAATTATAAAAAGATAATAACAAAAAACGTAGGAAATAAACAGGCAAAGAAAAATAATGATAATACCAAAATTAAGAACATTGAAAATAATAAGATAATAAGAAGTAGAAGCGTAGAAAATACCGTATGTAAATACTACGCAAAAGGGAACTGCAGATATCGGGATGGGCAATGCATATCTGCACATCCCACATTATGTAACACACATTACACAAGTGGATATTGCAAATTTGAAAAAGAAGCGCAAGTTCCACCATCTTACTGTCTGTAACACCTATGCAAGATATGGGAGGTGCAAATACGGACAAAAATGCCGTTACCACTACCCTCAAAGGAACGCAACAGGTAAACAGGATAAACAAACATCAAAGAAGGGTACCAGTTTATTAGACGTAGCCAACACAATTCAGCTGCTAAATACTATCCAGCAAATACAAAGTCAGCTGACAAATATAGGAACCCGAGAGCCGGACAGAAGGCACGCACAAAGACATTTCATGCGTTATCGGGACAACAGGTACCGACGAAGATAAAAAGAGGCAAATCCTCGGACGACCACAGGGCAACGAAACCGGCACCACCATTGGAAAACGAATCGGAACCACCTGTATGCAAAAACGACAGAGAAAAAACAAAAATAATCCTTAAATCAAATCATTCCCCGGACAAAGTTTTATACCTGAAAGGACTCATGCAAGAAGCCGGAGCAGACTTTGCATGCCTCACGGAAACTCGTCTAAAGGACTGCAAAGCGAAATGTGAAAACTGTGAGTTCTGTGCTGACAAAAAAGAAATACAAATTGACAACTATAACATACTCCGAGCCGACAGAACAGTGAGACGTAAAGGAGGATGTGCTATTTACACACGCGAAAGGCATATGGCAGAAATGACTATAAGTACCTCAAACAGCTACGTAAAATGTGTAGCAACAACAGTTAAAAAATTAAATATGGTACTAATTGTAATGTACAGACCTCCAAACACGCCAACCTCAAAATTTTCAGATTCATTACAGAGGTAAGAAACTGGGTAAAAGATCTACACTCTCCAACCTCAAATATTTTTCTCTGTGGTGATTTTAATTTCCCATTCATGAAATATAAAAGGATAGGAAAAAATATATGTATACACCAGGATAAGGGGGGCACACGGGAAGACCAGGATCAGGTAAAAATGCTACTAGCTCGAGCTGATGAATTTATGTTAACGCAAGAAATAACAGAAAACACGAGAAAAAATAGCTGCCTAGATTTGGTATTTACAAACAACAGCAACCTAATTGATAATGTAGAAATATCCCCAACTATAATATCGGACCATAACATTAGTGAAATAACAACCAATATAAAAGCAACAGGAAAGGAAAGAACACAAACAACAGAAAAAAGCAAATTCGAAATTTTTAATTTTCACTCCAAAGCTATAAACTGGAAAGATGTTGCATCGAGCATGGGAAGTAATAGTTTGGAAAACCATTTTCAAGGCAAAGACAACGGAAGAGATGCTAATGACTTTAGAGGAGAAGACGCTGGAAATTGTGGAAAGATATGTCCCAAAAATACAACAAAGAGGAAAGAGAAGCAGGTTCGAGAGACAAAAGAGGTCATTGTTCCGAAAGAAAAAAGACTAACTGCAAAATTAAGTAACTGTAAAGATGACAAAATCAGAAAAATATTAAATGAGAAACTGCAGAGTATGGATGACGTCATACAGGAACTAATTGAGAAGCATACAGAAAAAGAAGGGAAATTAGAGAGGAAGGCACAGATCGAAGGATAGAAACCGAAGGAGGGCAGTTTTGAAATTAAAGATTTGTACCAGACTCTATGAAAATCTTTTGATATGTCTCGAGCAATAGCAAAGGTTTCACCGAAATCCCAAAAGGAGGATGATCAAGAGTCAGAGAGATATACATGAAGATCGCCGGTAGAGCGTCCCTTTCGGAACCCATACTGACAATCTGAAAGAAGATTGTAAGAAGAAAGGTGTTTAAGAATCTTCTTCTTAAGGATAGATTCATAAACTTTGGAAAGGCAAGAAATCAAAGCAATTAGACGATAGTTGGAGGGTTGATAGCGGTTACCTTTCTCTGGGGCAGGCTGAATGAAAACGAATTTCCAGCAGGAACGAAAAGCATCAGATGAGAGACAAAGACGAAAGAGTTTGCCTAGGCAGGGTGTGAGCACAGAAGTACAGTTCTTAAGAACAACAGGAGGAACACCATCAGGACTATACGCCATCCTAGAACTGAGCCCAGATAGGGCATAAAAAAACATCTTTAGAAAAGATTCTAATTTCAGACATAATAAAGTCAGAGGGGGAGGAGATGAGAGAACAGCACCGGAATCGTCCATAGTGGAATTGTAAACGAAAGTTTGAGCCAAGAGTTCAGCTTTATCAGGAGAAGAGACGGCAACTGAACCGTCGCAATGGAAAAGAGGAGGGAATGAAGAGGAAGTAAAGTTGTTGAAGAGGTTCTTAGCTAGATGCCATACAAAGCGAGAAGAATTAGAATTGGATAGGTTTTTACATTTTTGCCTGATGAAGGAATTTTTGGTGAGTCGAAGAACAGGTTTTGCACGGTTCCGGGCAGAAATATAAGCTGAGTGAGAGTCCGGAGTTGGATGGCGACGGTACCTTCTGAAAGCCTCCTCTGTTGCGGATAGCATTAGAACAAGTAAAGTTAAACCAAGGTTTTGTTGCATTAGTACTAGGAATAGAATATGGAATGTAAGCCTCCATGCCCGAGAGAACCACCTTCGTGATGCGCTCAGCAAACTCAGAAGGGCCACGGCCACGGAAGCAGTAGTCATTCCATGAAAAATCACAGAAGTGTTGCCTAAGGGACTCGCAATCAGCGGCGCCGAAGTGCCGAATTGGACCCAAACGCCGGATTGGACCTTAGGACAGGAAACAGATATAAGATTATGATCGGAAGAGCCGAACGGAAGAAAAATTTCACAGAGTAAGAAGGATAAGAGGTAAGAAATAAATCCAGAATGTTGGGTCTATCTCCATGGCGATCGAGGATACGAGTTGGGTGCTGTACAATCTACGCCATGTCATTTACGATAAAAAAGTTGTAAGCTAGTTCAACAGGGATGTCAGTGAAATGAGAGGAAAGCTGAAGGTGGTGGTGAACATTGAAATCTCCTAAAATGGAGATTTCAGCAAAAGGAGAACGGGAAAGAATGTATTCCACTTTGGAAGTGAGGTAGTGAAACAACTTTGGATAGTCAGTAGAATTAAGAGAAAGGTAAACAGCGCAGATGTATTTAGTTTGAGATTGGCATGTAAGCCGGAGCCAGAGGGTATAGAATTCGGAAGATTCGAGTTCCGGAATACGAAAACAAGTTGGGTCATTGCGTACTTATACACAACATCCACCTTTGGAGTGAAATAAAGTGTAGAGAAAGTAAGAGGGTACAGAAAAGGGGTTGCTGTCAGTCGTCTCAGACACCTGGGTTTCAATGATGAAAAGAAGATGAGGTTTAGAGAAGGAGAGGCGGTGTTCAACAGATTGAAAATTTGAGAAAGGCCATGAATGTCGCAGAATTTTAAGAAAAGTGAAGCATACAGAGGCCCAGAACATCTCGAATGGGCGGTAGCAGATCCAACCCAGCTGCCGGAGTCTGTGTTCCCCATATCAGCAGCGTGGAACCAGAAGTGGGGACATTTATGGCGCCCTTCCCAAGGGACTCCAAGGCTCTTGAAGTTGATGCCATTTTTTTTTTATTTTGACAAAATTATGTAGTGTGTAAACGATGCACGTGTGTGTGAGGAGGAATAGGGAGAGAAGTGTGTGTTTGTGAGCATGCTGGATTGCTCACAGGGTAGATGAGACACGGAAAAATATCAGCTAAGGGGATAGTGACAGGAGAAATGGGAGTTCCAGCACTCCCCATCTTCTGTCTAACGTCCCCTCCGGAGTACTTCCCTGGTCGAGAGGTGTCTATAATCTCCTCCTTATACATGCATGTATATCGGTCAAATGGGACGGTAATGCCTTCATATATTTACATAGCAAAGAACTGCCATATATTTATGATATATATAATATATATAAATATATATATATATATATATATGATACACACAGACCGTGCATGGAACAAGGAACTCTTTTAGGAAAATTAAATCCACTATAGTCCGAATAAGTAATGGTAAATGACAAATACTATAGTTTTTTCTTTTTCATGATGCTAGCCCGACGCGGGCAACGGGTCACTCGCAAAGCGGTCCCAAAAATATAGCTTCCCTCACCAGTTATCTGCAAAGCAGATAGGATCCAGCTTTGGGACAGGATCCTATCTGGATCCTATCTGCTTTGCAGATAGCTGATGAGGGAAGCTATATTTTTGGGACCTCTTTGCGAGTGACCCGTTGCCCGCGTTGGGCTAGCATCATGAAAAAGAAAAAACTATAGTATTTGTCATTTACCATTACTTATTCGGACTATAGTGGATTTAATTTTCCTAGAAGAGTTCCTTGTTCCATGCACGGTCTGTGTGTATCATAAAAAACCTCAGGGAACCATTCTGAGTTCATTCCCATCATGAAACGGACATGTTATGTGCCTTGAAAAGTGGACGCTCAATTCTGCCAGTTGAGGTTTAAGTTTTGGTTTTTGGCTAAAAATATAATAGTTACCCCTTTTTCTTTGATGTATTCAATCTCACGTGAAGGCAGCGAGTCCTTTGCTTATATTGAGGTTCTAAATGTAGCTGGGCTAGGCTGCTTTAAACCCTAGATCTGTTCCAAGGCTGGATCCTATCTGCTTTGCAGATAGCTGATGAGGGAAGCTATATTTTTGGGACCTCTTTGCGAGTGACCCGTTGCCCACGTCGTGCTAGCATCATGAAAAAGAAAACTATAGTATTTGTCATTTACCATTACTTATTCGGACTGTAGTGGATTTAATTTTCCTAGAAGAGTTCCTTGTTCCATGCACGGTCTGTGTGTATCATAAAAACCTCAGGGAACCATTCTGAGTTCATTCCCATATATATACTTATATATATATATATATATATATATATATATATATATATATATATATATATATATATATATTGTATATGATGCATCCCACAAGGAAAAGGAAAAATTATTTCAAGTTTTTTGTGTATACAATAGTACACCTCGTCAGGGAATCCCTGAATTCCCTGATGAGGTGTACTGTTGAATACATGAAAGACCTTGGAACAATTTTTTTTTTATATGGGTTTGCATCATTCATTCTTTTCACAGGTTTAGGTGTGAAATTCATTATATATATATATGAGAGAGAGAGAGAGAAAGAGAGAGAAAGAGATCCTGGCCACATTATTGGAACCACCTGCAAAAATCAATTTTTTCTCAGTTATTGGTAATCATAATGAAGTAAGTACTTAGTTAAATAGCAAAATTTATACTTTTGGAGATATTCTATGCTTCATTTAATCATTTTTTTAGAAACTTTAGTACTTAGTTCTGGGTCCTTTGGCTTTTATTTCGGCTTCAATGCGTCTAGGCATACTTTCGGTGCATATTAGGGTGGGAACCTTTAAATCTTCATCAAGGTCCTAGACTGAAATTAGCGTCGAAGTTAGCTCCATTTTGTTCGTAATTAGTTTATATTAATTTTTCTCTTTAATAATTCTCAAACATTCTCTGTTGGATTCATGTCGGGAGAATCTCCTGGCCATTGCAATAAAGGTATTGTGCAATGGCACTTGAAATGTCTTAAGTGACTTGGTGGTGTGGCACCTGGCAAAAACTTGCAAAAAATGAAATTTTTGGTCATTAGGGAACCATTCATTCAATTGTGGAATAAGTCTATCTCGTAAAACTGTCTTGTGTTGATCTTGGCGCCTTGTTCCTTCTACTATAGGGAGTCTACCTTTACCTTTGGCACTGATAGCAGATCATACCATGATAGATGTAGGATGCTTAACTGTGTTCACGATACAGTTTTCCTGGTATTCTTCCCCGATTCTTCGTCGAACAAATTGAGATTCATCACACGAGGTTTCAAAGGTTGATTCGTCATTAAGCAAACCTGCAAATGCGTCAACATTCAACCGAAACTCAAACTGAAATTTCCCTAAGCATTGTGTGACAAGTGGCAGTACAATATATTTCATAATAAAAAGCATTGATTGCAATAATTTTCGCTTCTAAATATTAGTACTAAATACTTAGCGAGTTTGTCATCTTTTGTGAAGTTCTTGTATGTTTTTGCCTACATCATTCTTTTCATCATCATTACAGGGGTCAGGTCAGCTTTGCCCTCCTCCTGGGCGTTCGACATTTGAATCCTAATTCATGTTTCCTCCGCCTTAATGTTCCATCCAATATATCAACTCATTTTTTTAAAGTTGTATTTAACGGTGTTAGACTACTTTTTCGATTATTTGAAATGCATTTTTTAATTTTAATTTCTACTTTAGGCATTATAATTATTTTTCTTCCGCAATTACCTGTCCGTTTGGCACTCAGATCTTAACTAGCTTTTACGTTTTGTGAAAATCTATGAACAGAAGATTTTGAAATATTAAGGATTTTGGCTATTTCTTTTTGTGATTTAGTAGTTTCCTTCAGTAAAACACCTACTTTTGCCTTTTTCGTTTACCCAATACTCATTTTTGAAAAATTAAAAATGACACTGTCTGACACTAAAAATATATACTGGTATATAGAGTATATGTGTTGAAAGTTGAGTTGGAGTTGTAAATGAATGCAAAACACGTGTTTTGTATACTAAATTCTTCGAAGAACTAGAATACTAGATGAAATATTTTCTCAGATATCGCTTCCAGTGACCCCATCCCAATTTAATACCTATATAACCTTTTTGGCCGCACATACCATTCCCAAACTTATTTTCCGAAGCCTCAGATAAGTAGAAAACAATTTTATAGCCATTTCTTGCCCCTCTATGGACCATAGTTTATCTTGGAAACAGCTTAAAATTTAGGATCTCGGCAATTAGCCAGGTGTTTCTAATAATTTGGCTAGGAATTATATACGGTTATATATATGTACACGTATGCATATATATATATATATATATATATATATATATGAATGGGTATATATATGTGTGTGTGTATGTGTGTGACAGAGAGCAAGCAAGTGGATGTGTGGGCTTAAGCAAGTTACTGAGTATATGTGTAGGCCTCTGTGTGTAAATAGAAGATTGGCAGTTTGAAATTTTAAAAAGTAAGCGTCAATTAATTTTCAGTTTAGCCAGTTTAGACGACAAGTTAATAAGTAAAATTAGCTTAAGTTTGAAAATGCTAAAATATTTCTTCTAATTAGATTGGGTTGGAAACCTTTTAAACAAAAATTATGATAGTTACCGGTAACCGTTAAAATTATACAGCGGAAAAATGAAAGCATAGATAAAGGGAAGGTTTGAAACTTCGAAGATTGAGTTCGTGGTTCAATTTGCGTAGGGCATGGGTCGGGGAACTTTTTTGGGTATTACCCAAAAATCTATTTCAGTAAAATGAAATTACCCCCAGACTTCAAAGTAAACAAAAACAAGCCAATTGCTCTTAAAATTGTTGCATATGGTGTCTCTCATACCGCAAGCATTACCCCCAAAAATTTTAAATGTACCCCATTTGGGGTAATTTACCCCTGTTCGCCGACCACTGGCGTAGGGCAATCCTGAGATGATATGAATGTACTTTTGATTGAAACGGGTGCATTTGTGTCACTTTAGGGAGGAAACACAAACTTGTGCAACTTGCTCCTGTTGAATCATGCACCCGAACCTATAAAGACACGAGTGTCTGCAATGCAAATTAACGACACAAGCAAATAAATGGTATGAACTTGACCACACACTGGTTATGATAGCACAGAGTAATGTTGCTATCAGAGGTGATGCACCACTGTACTAAATCCCTGTCAATACGTCAACTCTCTTTGTACTTGGCAACGATGCTGCGAGCTGCTATCCTGAATGGGTGTATGGGCGAAGCAGTATAAAACTGAAACTTTTCTTCAAACTTGAACTTTAAAAGTTGTTTCTTCTCTTAATAAAGCTGAACTCTTTACTTAAACTTTCGTCTCCAACTCAACCATGGACCATTCCGGTGCTGTTCCTCCATCTACTCCTCCCTCTGACATGTCAGAAATTAGAATCTCTTCCAAAGATGTTTTTTCTGCCCTATCTGGGCTCAACTCTAAGAAAGCGTACTGTCTTGCTGATGTTCCTCCTGTTGTTCTCAAGAACTGTGCTTCTGTGCTGACACCCCCCTGCCTAGGCAAACACACTCGTCTTTGTCTTTCATTTGGTACTTTTCCTCTTGTTGGAAGTTCGCTTTCATTCAGTCTGTCCTATAGAAAGGTGACCGCTCTCAACTCTCCAAATATAATCTAATTTCTTGCCTTTCTAAAGTTTTTGAATCTATCCTTAATAGGAAGATTCTTAAACACCCCTCTACTCACAATTTTCTTTCAGATCGACAATATGGGTTCCGTAAGTGATGCTCTACTGGCAAGCTTGTTGCATATCTGTCTGACTCTTGGTTATCCTCCTTTCGGGATTTCGGTGAAACTTTTGCTGTTGCGCTTGGCATATCAAAAGCTCTTGATAGTCTGGTACAAATCCTTACTTTCCAAACTGCCCTCATTCGGTTTCTATCCTTCTATCTATGCCTTCATCCCTGATTTCCTTTCTGGTTGATCTATACATTAGCTGCAGTTGTAGATTACCACTGTTTTTTCTAAAGCTATGAATAGTGGTGTTCCTCAGGACTCTGTCCTGTCACCCACTCTTTTCCTTTTAGTTATCAATGATCTATTAATTCGCACTCCTATGCCGATAATTCCACTCTTCACTTCTCCACTCGCTTCACAAAGCGTCCTCCTCAACAGTCATTCCATGCTTCACGTAGGACAGCTATGATGCACTTGGCCTCTGATCTTTCTACTGTCTCTGATTGGGGCAGAGAAAACCTTGGTGCTTTCAACGCATCAAAAACTCAGTGTCTTCATCTGTTTACTCGCCACAACACAATCTTCCACACGACTATCCCCTTACCCTCAATATTACAAAACTCAATCCTTCTTCTTCTCTTAACATTTTAAGTGTTTCGTTTTCCGTGATCTTTTCTGGAAATATCACGTATACTCTTTTTAAAACAGCTTTTAAGAGGTTAGGTGTGCTGTACCCGCTCCGCAGTTTCTTCGACCCCACTCACTTGTCTCTGTACAGGGTTCTTGTCCGCCCCAGTGTGGAGTAGGAGAAGGTAGGGAAAGGGCTCGTGGTTAAAGATAAATTTCAATATCCCATATCGTATTGAAGATATATCTCTGAAAGTTTTGTATTTTCTCTTCTCAGGCTCATTTTTACAAATCACTTTCGTTTTTTGAGATCAGTTGAACCAAAAAATGTATAAAACATAAATAAAAAACTGAGGTATTCCCCACCCAATAGGGTAATACCGTTTTACGTGAGGGTCAATAACGCGTATACTGGATCATCCAAGGAACTTTGCAAAACCTTTTATTTTCTTGCAATACATTCCCAACCATGAGTAATTCAAATGAAAACATAGATTAAACGTCACATCAGACTAAAAATAGCTAAAAAACAAAAATAAAACTAACAAGAAAAGAAAACAAAATTATAATTACAAAATTGAAAAATCAAGCAAAAGTTTGATATATTAGAAAACAGCAGCATTATTATTACTTAGGCCTAAACAAAAAAGTGATAAACGAGGCTTCCTTACATTCTCAAAAAGTGATAATCAAAACTTCTAAACATTCTCAGTTTTAGAACTGAAAAAGAAGTCGCAGCAAAATCCTGGAAAATCTCAAATGAGGATACATTATTGGAACTCCGACTTTAAACCACAAATCACAGTATTCACTAAATTTTACTGAAAGCTCAATATGTTTAAGGGGAGTAGCGGTACTTCCTCGAAGGTTTTGCTTCTTCAGTCACATGTCACGTGTATAGTTTTCTGCTGAATCCCACCCAGGGTCGGCGAGAGCTGCCACGGGTCTCGGGGAAGGATTGGTATATGGGCACCCCCTGTTTACTCAGTATTTTATTATGAATGTTTTTTGTGTACGTAACAAGTAAACTGATTATATGTCCAAGTCACTATTCAAAACATACAGTATGATAGTCTCTATAAAATGTATGTTCATTAATTATATTTCCGCTCTGTTATTTAGTCAATTGCTTTATTAATATTTTTAGATTTTATCATCCCTCTTTCCGGGTCCCCGGGGATATAACCCGGCTTTCCAGCCCTCTCGGCGGCCCTGATCCCACCCGCTGTATTCAGCGTAGACATAAAAGACGTACGGACCAGCTAGCCTTGTTGGTTTTTCTTGTGTACTTTCTCGGCATCTGTAAGAAAAAATAGTAAGCAAAATATTGTGGGGTAATTCTGCGCATTGCCCAGCTGCGTGGTATTCCCCCAAAGCACATGGACTTCGTTCATCCGACACCAGAAAATGAAACAACCAGTAAACTGTCTATTCATGCATAAAATAATCTTCTGACATTACAATATAAAACACTATGCAACAAAACACAATCAACAGACCAGTGTGCTCAGCTGTAACCATAAACACCCGCAAAAGTTAGATGAAAATGGATGAAAATCTTTGTCGTCCTCTCTCCAACACGCAAACAAACGAAATGGCGCTAATCACAGCTGTCAACATTCTCATTTATGAGTGTAGGTGGCAGCACTTATAACGGCCTGGGTCACGCTGCCCAGCATCGAAAAACATGAGTGCACGGAATTACTCGCTGTGTGCCATTCCCCGACCTTCCTCTACCCTTCCCATGTGTGGGGTGGCTCAACCCACACATCTCTACTTGACCGAGTGAAATCAAAGGCTTTTCGTCTTATTAATTCCCCGCCTCTTACTGACTGTCTTCAATCTCTCTCTTTGACGCAGTGTTACCTCACCCTCTCTCTTTACTATCGCTACTATAACGGTCATTGCTCTTCTGTTCAGAAGAGTAGTGTCCGTTATAGTAGCTGCATTCCTCCACCTTTAAAGAGAACATGCAGCACCAGACTTTCGACACATTCTCATTCCTTTTCTGTCCAACCCTTTCACGCAAGAGTTAATCGGGGGTGCGTTTTTGTGAGTATTCTCCTTGGCCTCTCCTTCCTGTGTGTGTGTGTAGGCAACTGGGCATAAGTGAGGTTGAGTGTGTCACAATTCAGAGATGTAGTCGGGTGATTTTTTTTTTTTATGAAATAACACTTTTGGTATCTCGGAACATTAAAAAATTTATATGAACAATCTAGAAACATTTTTGTCGGAAAAAGAGGTGTTGTTCCTGATTAGGTTCGATTACGCTAGGTTAGTTTAGTTAAGGTTTGACTAGACCCGGATTAGGATAGATTAGCGAGTACCTCGCTGTTTAATGACTTAAAATAACACCGTTCGAACACACTATTATCCGAAACACTTATCCTGCTCTTCCCAAATCCTTAGGTTTGGTTAAGTTTTTGGGGATATATGGATTAAAAAAATGTCGGTACCTCGCTTATGCGGAGATGCGCACATGTGTGCGTGTGATTATCTGTCCCTATATTTGTAAACAGAGTCACCTTCGATAATTGCATTATAAAAACACTCTTTGTTGATAGATTATATTGAATCTAACGTCTAAAAGATAAATAAGTCAAAATTGGCTCTGAATGTCTTTGAACGTACGTACCTTCTGAGAGAGATTAGGCGCAAGTAATCACGTACAGTTACTCTCCAGAGAATAACTCCAGCTGCGATAACACATGTCCAGTGTGTTTAGGTAATATTTACTTGTCGAGTGTGTTTCGATAATTTTTACTAATCGAGTATGTTTGTAGTCGTTGCGACAGTGGTCCTCTGTGGCAAGATGGAATCTTATTTTCTTGGACGAGGGTAAATCCGTCAGATAGCTTTCTGACGGGGCACTCTGATCTGAAATGGAGGCGGTAAAAAATTAATACATGATATTCGCTCGTTTCCAATAAGCTGTTATTGAACATTAAGTTTGCTTCTGCATAAAAGCAACAATTATGATTGTTACCGAGAATAAAATCACCTTTCATCCAACGGGTAATGAGGACTGATGTATGATATTACGGGTATGATCGGTGGAAAGATACAAAGACCGTGCTCGAATATCCACTTTTCTTGTTAGTAATATTGAAAATATAGCTTCAGAAAAGTTAGATAAGAGCTTGATATCATTAGAAACAATCCATTAAAACCGAGTATTTGTAACGAAACTCTTTGGAACTCTTTGGAACTCTTTGGAACTCTTTGGAATAACATACATTTTACTTTAAATTATTTAAGATGGAATACTCATTTATACTACGATTTTTTTCTTTTCTTAGGAGTGAAATCTTTCGGATTAACCGAGATTCGATGAAAACGTTAAAAAAAAAGGTTATTACACATTTGATGATTATTTACCGACAGTTTTTTTTTTTTTCAAATTCTAACAAAATCTATTGAACTCCATCGAAATGACGTAAGAAAAATGAGGTCCTTTAAAGTGCATTTTTCCCCCTCTGCCCAAGAGAGACCTCATCAAAGTTCGTCTTCAACAAACTT
This sequence comes from Bathynomus jamesi, assembly GCA_023014485.1. Classification (NCBI taxonomy): domain Eukaryota; kingdom Metazoa; phylum Arthropoda; class Malacostraca; order Isopoda; family Cirolanidae; genus Bathynomus; species Bathynomus jamesi. The sequence goes on from JAJOZX010003813.1 coordinate 21,788, forward strand.
AATTCAGTTTAGCGATTAGGAAATTCTCCTCTATAGTTATTAACATCCTTAAGTTTTCTAATTAAAGAGACATCTCAACCATTTCATTATCGTAAACCTTTACGACAAATGATAAACATAAACTTTTTATGAAACTGTCATGAAAATCGTGTATTTACATAATTTTACCATTTATTATAATAGCCAAGGACTTAATCCCTCCCTATTCAGGGGAATTTATTACGCAATACTAATAATATTAAACTAACTTCCTCTCTTCTTATTTCGAACAAACTCAAATGTAAACCAAAATGAAACGTTAAGAGACGTATAATGAAAAGTTTCATTTAACTATTATACCCTATTTTCGGTCTCCTTAGGTGCTAAAGAAACATTAAAGCTTCAACATATAATTGGAAAAGTGAAACAAAATACAGGTTTACCTTTATTTTTACCTTTAAAAAGAGTCTTTATATATATGTTAGGTATGTATCGAATATTCGGCGTGCTGTAAAAAGTTAGGATATTCGGTATTCGGCCGAATAGTTTTAATATGTTTTTAACCGAATACCAAATATTGGATAATTAAGGTAAATAACATGATTTGGGAAATGGAACTTGAAATGCATTTTTTATTTCAAAGAAGAATTACAAAGAAATCCAACTTGGTTTCGTGATACAAATCAGTAATAATTTTACAAAAAATGAACAGTGTAACAGGTCTCGCGGTATTTTTGCATAACATAACTGATGACGCAGGTATTCATAAAAAATTTACAGAATCGGATACAAACGCTTCAAACGCACATAATCGTTTAGCTCCTGATGCTGCTGAACGACTAATTTTTCTACACGATAATTTACTTTCCTTAAGTTTTGATTATTAAGTGTTGTTTTTGCGTAATTATTATTGACAAGAAGAATCAGATGATAAGTCATTCGTTAGTTTTTCACATGGGCTAAGGAGCTTTACAACACGCTGAATTAGAGTCCAACTGAGGGTTATTTGAGGGTTGGTATGTCATAGTACGAGGCGAAGGCAACAACTGCGTTTTTGTTGAAGAAGGCGTTGTTGTAGCATATAGAATGTAGAGTTCCATCGGGTGATAACGTCTCAAAAGTTTGTTTTCGGGTAAATTGGATTTCCTGAATTCTGTCACAGGTTAGAGATGAATAATAAAATGCGAATAGATCTAGCGCGCAGTTGCACATATAACTGAAGCAGATTTCTGGATAAGAAGGGCTTCATTAACTTCAAGTGCTAAAGTATGATTCGCGCAAACAACATAGCCATTTTGAGAACGCGAACAGCTTCAGTAATATTTCGGCCATTGTCGTGCACAACTGCATGCAGACGAGCGCTCTCTATTGACCATTCTTGCAATATAGAAGTCAATGCAGTTGCAATGTTTTCATGAGTATGGGAACCTGGTAGATTTTTTGTGGCTAAAGCATACTGCTTTTGTTCACATTTATTATTAATTCAACATGCTGTCAAACTGATAAAGGCTTCAATTTTTTACATTGACGCCTAATAACCCAACTAAAACAAGTATTCGGTATTCGGTCGAATAGTTTTCCACCGAATATTCGGTTTACCGTTCACTTGGAAAAATGTAACAAATACAAAAATTAGTTTCTCTAACATATAATGTAAATTATCAAATAATTTGATGAAAATAAAAAAAAGTTAAAATGCAAAAGTTTTCGTACATTTATTTACAAAATTATTTAATACTCTGTGTCCACCTTTTGCTTGAATGACTTCAATGATTCGTTTTGGAAATTTTTCTACAGGGTTTCGCCATCCCTCTAGAAATTTTAGCCCGTTCTTCTAAAGAAAATTGTTACAATTCATTCAGATTCAAAGGGTTTCTCTTGTGGACAGCATTTTTTCAAATCAAACCATAAATTTTCGATTGAATTGAGATCTTGTCTTTGACTGGGCCACTCAAGAAGCTTGAAATTCTTTTGTTGAGGCCGTTTCATGGTGCTCTTAATTTTATGTTTTGTGTCATTATCTTGTAGTACCTAATTGCAACCTATTCGCAACTCCTGAATTGGAGGCAGTACATTTTCTCCTAACATTTCCTGATATTTCTTTGAATTCAAGATTCCAGTGATGGCAACAAACTTTCCTGGACCAGAAGCAGTAAAACATCCCCAAAGAAGCAAACTACCACCACCATGTTTAACCATAGGAACGATGTTCTTTTCTTCAAATGCATTATTTGATTTTCGCCAAACATACCGTTGCTCGTTGTTCCTGAATAATTCAATTATGGTCTCGTCTGTCCAGAGAATTTTCTTCCAGAATGCAAATCCATCATTTTGATGTTCCTTGGCGTACTTTAAAGGAGCTTCTTTGTGCACTTTTCGTAACAGAGGTTTTCTTCGTGTAATTCATTCATGCAGACCATTCTTTCTCAATGTACGACGGAGAGTAGAAGGATGGACATCGATCTTAGACAGTTTTAATGTTTGGCAAATATCACCTGCAGTCACTCATGGATTCTCGGTAGCCATTCTTTCAATCCGTCTCGCTGTACGTTCTGAAATCTTACAAGGTCACCCACACCTTGGTAGAGTTTTGATTGTTCCAAAGCCTTTCCATTTCTTTATAACTGCAGCAACCGTCGTAAATAGAATTAGAATTTCCAGACTCGTGCGCAGCATAACAGCTCTCTTAAGAGCTGTAGACAGTTCTTTACCATGACGATCCCACTGCTTACTAATGGCTCGTATAGTCATCAGTTTTCCATGAAGATTCACAAAAAAAATGCTAGAATTCAAACAGCCAAAAACTGATACAATTTTTAAGTTCATGAAGTATAGGGTGGAGACAAAAAGTATTAAATAATTTTTTAAATAAACGCACAAAAACTTTTGCAGTTTACCTTTTATTTTCCTCAAATTCTTTGATGTTTTACATTATATGTTGGAGTTAAACTAACTTAAATTATATGTTGGAGTTAAACTTTTTATTTCTTAAATTTTTTTCAAAGGAACGGTAAACTTTTCAGAAATATCCTATGCATGGTACAAAAGATAAGGACGAATATAACTAAAATATTTATTTGTACGAATACTTATGAGCGTCTCTCTCTCTCTCTCTCTCTCTCTAATATATATATACACACACGAGGGTAATTCAATAAGTTTCCGCACTTTTTATTTTCACATCTGTTAGATTATAAACACATCACTTCTCAACATAGTCTCGCTGTTTCTCAATACACTTAGTCCAGCGATGAACAAGCTTCCTAATGCCATCACTAAAGAATGTTTTTGGCCGTGTGCGTAGCCAGTCATGCACCGCCTCCTTCAGGTCATCATCGCCTTCGAATCGCTGACCTCTCAAAGCGTCTTTTAGTGGTTCAAACAGGTAAAAATTCGAAGGTGCCAGGTCTGGACTGTAGGCTGAATGGTCGAGAACTTCAAATTTAAGTTCTTGAAGGCATTTTCTAGTCTGTGTTTTACGTGTAACAGAATAACACAATTCCGACAACTTTCCTCTCCGTTTTGTGCGAATTGCTTGCTTTAACTCATTCCGAAGCATGTCAGAATACAAATAATGATAATGATAACCTTGAACATTATCTAGAGCGTGGAACTACATCGTATCAGATGTGAAAATAAAATTGTGAAAATAAAAAGTGCGGATACTTATTGAATTACCCTCGTGTATATATATATATATATATATATATATAATATATAGGGTGAACCAAATGTCCCAGGCATAACTTTAATCATCTACAACTAATATTACTTTTTAAATACATTGTCATTAAAGTAATTATCAATTGACAAGCTGCATCTTAAAACTTTCTTGCGTACCACCTACAATTACTCCGCGTACGATAGGTTGGGAATCGCTGATCACGTACGCAGATCACGTATGAAAGGCAAATTTTAATATTTTTTTTAGCTTTCAACCATCTAATTATAAGGATTCGTTTTCTGTTTATTATTTCATTCGATTTTTTCTGGATAACTTTAGCAAATATTTTGCTAATAAACTCAAAACTTTTTTTTTTATGCAATTCATTCTGAAATAAGAGCCAATAATGCTAAAAGTAAATAATCTCGCAAGGAATTTCTACATTTCACCTTTTAAAGCTAATCCTTAAGACGTTTCGGATGAGAGAAAGAGAGAGAGAGAGACGGGAAAGAGAGAGAGGGAGAGAGAGGGAGAGAGACAATATGTAGTTTGTACGAGTAAAAAACATAATAAATAAAGAGCTTAAAAGCTAAATTTATTTTTGGTACTCTTTATTTTTTACTTTTACCGATAAATGAAGAAGAAGAAGTAGAAATTTGCCTGAAAAAGGTTTTAGTACTTTTATTTTAACATGAAAAGACGCAAAAGCATCTCATCTAACCTTATTTGATTGCCCAAATTTCAAAATTTTTCCATGGGTTATTTATTAATAAAAGTATATGGAGGCAAAATGGCAAGATAAAAGCCAGGTAAAAAGTAAAGGTAGAAGTGATGTTTAAAATCCTTTGAAATGAATGTATTTTTCATTTATTCAAAAGCCATTGTATACCCAAGAGCAATTCGCTATTATAGAAAGCACAATTGATATAATGGATTCTCTTTCACTTGGAGACGTCCTTGAATTATTGTTTGCCGCTTCTAATTAATTCGATTATTGTTCGAGGCACAGTGAATGCGGCATGATTGAGGACAATTGGTTTTCCTTTACGACAGTTATATCAGATTTTAAATTCAAATTATGATTATTACGTTATCCCAAACGATACTTCAGAGTCTTTTTTTAACACTAATACATCATCATCAGTCTCGCTTGGGGAGGAACGAGAATGTTGAATGGTTTGAAGGAGAGAAAATTTTTTTGATACCCTTGCTTACTTATTGCTTGCTTACATACTGATTTAGTGTATGTATGGGATCAAAACGATATATGAACAAGATAAGTAAAGAAATTCAAACAGAATTTATAATTGTTGCACATTCATCCCTAGCTAAATCAGTAAAAAATGTGGTGTCACTTTTAATAAATGCGTACCTTTTCAAGAGCATATAAATACATTGCGTAGAAAAGCAAAATTTACCTGCCAAAACTGAAACAAGATTTCATTATAGAGAGAAGGGCATCGGCTGTAAATAATGTGGTAATGGAGTCAACCTACTGTCCTCTCGTAGTAAAAAGAGATTTATAAAGTGCAAAAATTGTGCAGCCAAAGCGGCATGTAGATGTGGAAGGAAAAAAAACGATAATGCAACTCCTTTTAAAGAAAAGTTAGTGTGGCTAAACATGAAATTGAAACTACAGTTTGATATCTGCCCATTTGCGTACAAAGTTATGCTCAATTACCTTCCTCACGGTGTGTTAGTTACCTTTAAACCAGAGGTGTTCAAACCTGTGCACGCGGGCACATTTGTGCCGGCGAAGCCATTTCGGTGTGCCCGCGAGTAGCCTCAAGATAAGGTTTCAGAAACTGGTTAATAAAAAGAATATTGCAATTAAAACCAGATAATAATATTTTTTGTTTTATGTATTTTTTATCATATTTTTTATGTGTACCCGCCTGTGCTCCATCATTTGGAAAATGTGCCCTCCTGCGAAAACGTTTGAGCACCCCCACTTTAAACCATCAACGTCATCCTGACATACTATAGATTTCAGAAGCAATGTCGACCTGCAAACAAGCATGAGACGATCTCAGACTGTACAGTGTCACAAGTAGATCCATCACGAAAGAATAATCTTTTTGCTCTGATCACACAAGAAACATTTCAGTCCAGCTTCATATCAGCTTTAGAAAACCATCTTGGTGGTAATCTTCCCAGTGCATCATACACAGACATTCTCGAATTTTAAAACACAGCAATGGTGCAATCTTCAATATTCTTAGTGTTACACATTCTTCGATTATCGTCTAACCAGTTCAGTAATACGTTGTAATTTTGTCATATGTGTATGTACAGTAACTAGACACCACAATGATTGTCCAAGAACAAATAGCAAAGCTCATCAATGGAATACCATAACGTGTGTCAGCTTTACCTAATGCAAAGGAGAAAGCAACACGATTCTAAGTATATTGATTCAACAAATCTGTTATTCACTCACTGTATGATGAAATAAAAACTATGGAAAAACCAAAGATGTTTATTTACTTTCGTCAGCCCTCTGTATGGGCATAAACTGCACATGTGTTATGTATATGTATTTGAGAGTGAATATATATGGTATATTTAGTTCTACAAATGTGCAAGTTCTGTCTTCAAAATTGCTATTATTCTCTCTCTCTCTCTCTCTCTCTCTCTCTCTCTCTCTCTCTCTCTCTCTCTCTCTCTCTCTCTCTCTCTCTATTTTATTCCCTAACAATTCTATGATTTTGTTATTTGTTTTTTCTATTTTTATCCTGTATACCTTCATACCCTAATGTCTTCGTACTGTAGAAGAATAAAGAGTCGGGTTAACGTAGGATCCGAACGACTGGTCAATACGTCATCTGATCTTGTAGGATGGTCTCCCATCTCAATGTCGCTTAACTTCGCTGCTCCATCGTGAAACGATGCTGCGACATACCTATTGTTGCTAGGAATGATAGGTATGACATATGGTTTATTACTCTCTGCCACTTATACCCACTTGCCCTTAAAATTGTACCCTGTAAAAAGGGTTAAAATGTTATACTATTCATACAGTGTACAGTGTATTCTGTATATGTCTGATCGTTATATCATGAAAACCATTACAGATACAAATCCGTTGTCATGGAAACGTACGGTTTTTGCTGTTCCGAAGCCTAATCCTATGTACATGATTTCATTACCATAATTTAGAGAACATTTCCTTTTCATTCCTATAAGAAGCCAATATAAATTTATTTTTATTCTTAAAAGACAATATGATGCATTTATATAGATTAGATTCCTTTCGTTTTATCTATTTCATTTTTCTTTACGCAAAATTATTAAATATTTTATATTCATGCCGCATTTCCCGAAATCTAAAATTAGTTTCACAGAACCAAGAAGTAAGTGGCTTACGCCCTGTTGTAATTCTCTTTCCGTTCACGGCTGGCTGTTCGTTCTTTCGTCTGAGTCTTATTCGCTGCTGTGGAAACTTCATAAAAAAGATCGCTGGGGAGATGTCGTATCTCGTAGAAGAACTTTGCCGTTGATAAGTCAGCAAAACTAAAAGGAATCGAGAGTTAAAACCCAAAAGAAATAAACCCGATCCCAGTATTTTGATGTGATATTGACCCAAAGACTGATCAAATCAACAGATTTACGTCTTTCTTATAGCTGCACCGAGATTTCAAACTTAATAAAACCTTCTTCTGTATGCTGATTTAGCCGTGGTGTAGTCTTCCCCTTCTTCATTAAGGGCCCATGAATTATGCAATGTTTCTTAACCCTTTTATATCATGCGTATATACACGGACCGTCATTGAATAGTGGCTAAAATAAGAATTCTTTAATTACAGACCTCTCGTAATACCATTTACTATTAGAATAAATGTTTTTAAATTATTTCTTTATGCAGATAATACCAGTAAATTAAATCATTTTTAATCAGGTTAATGCTGAAGGTTTATTTTATCCCTTCGGGGATTATATTTTACTTAATTGGGTTCGGTAAATATGTCTTAATATCTGTCATTTAATCCTATTGCATTAGAAGACATTTTCTATTACATTACACTTAATTCTGTTATATTAGAAAACTTTTTCCATTACATTACATTTTGTTACATTAGAAAACATTTTCTGTTACGTTACATTACTTTTAATTGTATTATATTAGAAAACGTTTTGTATTACCTCACGTTTAATTGTGTTTAAAAAACGTTTTTTATTATATTAGAAAACGTTTTGTATTACATCACGTTTAATTGTATTTAAAAAAACGTTTTTTATTACATTAGAAAACTAACATATTGATGTGTTTATACACCTACTGTTTAAAACCGGGACTGTTTCTTATCTATTTGTCGATTATATCTGATAAAGTAGCTGATAAAGTATATAAGATTAAACAGATTTAACAGATAAAAGCTGACTCGTGCCTTCGACCTTAAGTCATTCTCATTTCGTTTGCTGTCCAAAAAGAAGAAATTGGGAAGGGAGGCTGTCAAATGAGGCTTTTCCCCAAATCGATTGATTTCTATTATTATCCGAAGATTTCTCACTTTCAATTAATTAAGTTAGGTCAGGTAAAAGGTGAGGTAAAGTTGGGTTACGATTAGGTAAAGTTACGTTAGATTGAAGTTAAAGTTAGATTGGGTGAGATTTAATGTAAATAAAGTTTGGTAAAGTTAGAGTTAAATTAAGTAAAGTTAGGTTAACTTATATAAATCACCAGGACCTATACAGATGGTTGACAAAACTGAACAGACACTACGATGATTGTCCTCAAGATCAAGTGGCAAATCTCATCGATGGAATGCCAGAACGTGTGTCACTTTTAGGTAATACGAAGGAGAAAGCAACGCCATTTTAAATATATTGATTCAATTAATTTATTATTATTTATTCACTTTATTATCAAATCAAACACTATGGAGAAATCAAATGTGTCTATTTACTTTTGTTAACCCTCTGTATATTTACCGCACACGTTGAATTTTTCCTCACTTCTAATATCCTTATACTTCCGGACCACGAATAAAAGTGGGAGTGGCATGAAGTGGGGAGTAATTCATTGAATGTCATGAAACACTAGGGAGAAAGGTCTGATATGAGATGTTTATTGTAACGTCATAGCTTTTGGAGGATAAGAAAATATTCCGTATCTTCTTTGGGAAGAATGATTTGTATTTCACGTTTTTTAAAAAAAAGGGGGCTTTCTTTCGTAAAAACACAGAAAAATAATTTTTATTTTAGGCTGTTTCATTATAGCTGAAAGAATAGTAAAATAATGTTGTACTAATTAGTTAAATGCAAAGGAATTTTTTTTTTTTCTCTCTCTCTCTCATACATATATATATATATGTATACACACACACCACACACTGTATATGGGATGAATTTCACAATTAAACCCGAAATAAATAAATGATGCACACCTCATCAGGGTGTAACACCAAATCCACGAAAGACCTTGGGATCGCTTTTCAATTGTCTTTGTGGGTATGCATTTTATATATATATATATATATATATATATATATATATATATATATATATATACACGTGTGTGTGTGTATAAGGTGGTGTTAGGAGAGGAAGAAATTGCAAGGTTGTGGAAGACATCCTATTCAAGCATTTTTAATAGTGTGAGGAGGGTTAATTTTAATGTTTGCTGCAATGAAACCTCCCTGAGAGGGTTAACGTGAAAACAGGTGGAATTTAATTCTTGAAATTAACAGTCCGATTAAAGAGGTAAAGACAAGTTCTTCTCTAAGTGCATATGACCTATCGAATGAGCTGAGGGACGTGGTGAAACTTCATATCTCATTGATTTTCTCAACCATACTTCCTCATAGTTATATTCCTTCCGAGCCGAGTGTATAAGAGCATACACTGTATTTCACCCCTTGTCAAAAATAAATGAGGACATTCTATCCAGCGATAATTACAGGCCTATTGCTGTTGCTTTCTTCTTCTCAATTACTTGGGAAACCTTTGCTACGCCTATTAAATGATTATTTATGGAAATATCGTAATCAGTTTGGTTTTAAAAGATCACACTCAACTGATTTGTATATCTACAGTATGTACTGAAGGAAATTGCATTTAAATGCACTGACAGTAACTCAACTGTTTATAGTTATTTCTTGAATGTAAGCAAAACATATAATACAGTGAATCGCAACATTTTACTTAAAAATTTAGAAGACAAGAATGTTTCATTGCATTTATTAAATATATTGAAATTTTGGTACACTGTTCAAACTTTTACGATTTGGTGGGGCAATGTAATGTCCGAATGTTTGGTTCTTCAAACGGAGTTAAACGAGGCTTCTTGCTCTCCTCTGCTATTTAATGTGTATATTGATTGTTTAATTACTTCACTTAATTAATGCTATCTATATTACAGGGTGCTACTGTATATAGATAGCATGATGATAAATAACTCACTTTGTGATAATATAGTATAAATAAGACCTTTTATTAAATGTCTTGATCGTCTTATGAAAATTTTCGAATTATTTTCGCAGAATCAAGATATTAATTTTAGTGTTACAACAACTAAGATTTTAATTCCATCCTAAAACCTCAAATCACTCAGTTTGTTATTTTCAAAATAAAAGTTGAACTAATAGAGCATATACAAGAATTTAAATATCCTGGTGAAATTATTACCAGCTCCTTGAAAGACGAGACGATTCAGACATAAGAAAACAATATCGAAGTTTCTGTGCTATGGCAAGCATGATTATAAGAACTTCAAATTCTGTACAAGCGAAGTTGAAGGTACTCTTTTTTCGTACTTTCTGCATTAATATCTATGGGCAACAACTGTAGGCTAACTATAATAAAGGGTCTGGCAAAATCCTAAGCTTGCTTTATAATAAGTCTTTTAGACTGCTGCACAAATTATCGCCAAGATACTCAGCTTTGTAAATGTTTTTCAACCACCATCTCTCGAGTCTCCCGGAGGTGGGGTAAGAAGACTGATTCAATACAGTCTAAAGGAAAAAAATCAAACACAGCCAGTCAAATTATACAAACTATCCATCAGTCTTGCCAGAGGGCACTTAAAATGTAGGTTTCATGGTATGCGAAAGGTATGGAAGTAGCTCTACTGAACATCAATAGTAAATCTCATACACTACATAATCTTTTCAAAATTAAAAAAAAACAATGGCAATGATTTCATGAGCCTCGGAGTTCCCTGGGGAGGAGACCATAAATGTCCCCACTTCTGGCTCCCCCGCTGCTGGCCTTTCCTCAAATTTTCAATCTGATGAACACCACCTTTCCTCCTGTAAACCTCAACTTTTTTTCATCACTGAAACTCAGGTGTCTGCGACGACTGAGAGCAATCCATTTTCTGTACCCTCCTACTTTTTCGATACTGTACTCTGTTTCATTTCAAAGGCAAAGGTGGATGTTGCGTATATGTACGCAATGACCTAACTTGCTCTCGTATTCCCGAACTGGAATCCTCCGAATTCTATACCCTCTGGCTACGGCTTACATGCCAATCTCATCTGCGCTGTCTACCTTTTTTCCTAATTGTACTGACTATCCAAAATTCTTTTACTACCTCGCTTCCAAAGTGGAATACATTATATCCCACTCTCCTTTTGCTGAAATCCTCATTTTCTCAATTCTCTCGGGCATGGAGGCGTACATTCCATATTCTATTCGTCCACCTAATGCAAAAAAACTTTGGTTTAACTTTTTTTGTTCTAATACTACCTGCAACAGAGAAGAATCTTTCAGAAGGTACCGTCGCTATCTAACTCTTGTCTCTCACTTAGCTTATATTTCTGCCCGGAATCGTGCAAAATCTGTTCTTCGACTCGCCAAAACTTTCTTCATCCGACAAAAATGTAAAAACTTATCCAATTCTTCTCGCTCTTTCCAACCCAACGGTTCAGTTGGTCTCTTCTTTTCATAAAGCTGAACTCTTCGCTCAGACTTTCGCCTCCAACTCAACCATGGACAATTCCGATACTCTTCCATCATCTCCTCCTCCCTCTGACTTAATTATGTCTGAAATTAGAATATCTTCCAAAGATGTTTTTTTTACTCTATCTGGGCTCAACTCTGGGAAGGCGTCCCGTCCTGATGGTGTCCATCCTGATGTTCTCAAGAACTGAGCTTCTGTGCTGACACCCTGCCTAGGCAAACTCTTTCTTCTTTGTCTTTCATTTGATACTTTTCCTACCTTCTGGAAGTTCGCTTTCATTCAGCCTGTCCCAAAGAAGGGTAACCGCTCTCAACTCTCCAACTATCGTCCAATTGCGTTGATTTCTTGCCTTTCTAAAGTTTATGAATCGATTCTTAATAGAATTATTTTAAACACTTCTCTACTCAATCTTTTTCCTGATCTTCAGTATAGGTTCCGCAAGTGACGCTCTACTGGCGATCTTCTTACATTTCACTCTGACTCTTGGTCTTCCTCCTTTCGGGATTTCGGTGAAACCTTTGCTATTGCGCTTTACGTATCAAAAGCTACTGATAGAGTCTGGCACAAATCTTTAATTTCGAAACTGCCCTCCTTCGGTTTTTATCCTTATATCTGTGCCTTCATCTCTAATTTCCCTTCTGACCGATCTATACAGTAGCTGCAGTTGTAGATTACCACTGTTCTTCTCCTAAAGCTACGAATAGTGGTGTTCCTCAGGGCTCTTTCTTGTCACCCACTCTTTTTTTTTTCACTTTTCAATGCTCTAATAAATCGCACTTCCTGTTCTATCCACTCATATGCCGATAATTCCACTCTTTACTTCTCCACCCGCTTCCCAAAGCGTCCCTCTCAACAGTCACTCTATGCTTCGGTAGGACGGTTATGGGGCAGGTGACCTCTGATCTTTCTGCTATCTCTGATTGAGGCAGTAAAAACCTTGTGGTTTTGAATGCCTCAAAAGCTGAGTTAATTCATGTCTCTACTCGTCACAATCTTCCACACGACTATCTCCTTACATTCAACAATACACAACTCAATCCTTGCTCTTTTAACACTCTTGGCGTTTCCTTTCCTCGTGACCTTTCCTGAAAATATCACATATACTCTCTTTCTAAAACAGCTCCTAAAAGGTTAGGTGTGCTATACCGGTTCCGCAGTTTCTTCACCCCTGCTCATTTGCTCTCTTTGTATAGGAGTCTTATCCACCCCTGTTTGGAGTACGCTTCTCATGTGTGGTCTGGTTAAACCTACAGCCGTACTTGACCGTGTGGAATCAAAGGCTTTTCGTCTTATCAATTCCTCGCCTCTTGCTGACTGTCTTCATTCTCTTTCTCTTCGCCGCAATGTAGCCTCACTCTCTTTACTATCGCTATTATAACGGACACTGCTCTTCTGAACTCTCTAATTGCATGCCTCCTCCTTTAAGGGAGCACGCAGTACACACTTTCGACACATGCTTAGTCCTTTTCTGTCCAACTCTCTAACGTAAGGGGTAATCGGTATTTTCATTCTTTCATCTATTGAACCGGTGCACTCTGGAACACTCTTCCTCAGTCCATCTTTCCCCTTGACTATGACCTCCAGCCTTTCAAACGCAGTGTCCAGCGCATCCCGGAAACCATGAACCTTGATTTTGGCTCTCTTCTTCCTGTAGATGGGGGAGCGTTTTTTCGGGCATTCGTCCTTGGCCCTTACTTCCTTCATAAATTTTTTTTTATCATACATTACTTCTAATTTTTTATTTTTAGTCTGTTTTCTTTTTTAATTTTTATTATTACTAAATGTAGCAAAGAGGTGATTTTTCGGCCAATAAGACTTTTCTGCAATATATATATATATATATATATATATATATATATATATATATATATATATATATATATATATATATATATATATATATATATGTGTGTGTGTGTGTAGTCAAAGTGTGTAACCAGCCATTTCGCGAAATGACTAAAATCTTCAGCCATTACGCGAAATGGCTGAAATTCCACCTCGGTCATTTCGTACAAGATCATTTGCCTGGTTAGGTCGACTGTATGCCCGGTTAGGTCAACTGTATGCCCTTGACAATTGGTTAGGATAAGTTGTGTTATTTTCGTAGTTTTAACGAAAATAACACGACTTAACCTAACCAATTGTCAAGGGCATACAGTTGACCTAACCGGGCCTTCAATGGCGGACATCGGAATAACATTGAAGGCCCTCCAGTTAGTATTTGAAAACGTCTATATTGAAAATTCAAATTCAAATGTGTCCAAATGTTCAAATGTGTATTTGAAGTGTGTTTCTCACTTATTTGAACAGACCTGTGAATGTATGTATGTTTTAGCAGATTTAGTTAGTTAAATAAAGGTTTCCAATTTTAATGTGATGTTTATTTCTATGAATTCATGACAAGTCATTTTAGCCATTTTGCGAAATGACTAAAAGTTTCAGCCATTACGCGAAATGGCTGTTACACACTTTGACTGTAACATATATATATATATATATATATATATATATATATTATATATATATATATATATATATATAATGCATTCCTGTATGTTCTCCATTTTGTAAATAATTTATAGTATTCTATTTTCATTTTATTTAATATAAAAGATTTTTGATACTCCATTAAACTCGTTTCACCGAGTCTATTTCTATCCTGTAATCTTCTCTAATCTCTTTGATTTTATATCTCTGATAATATATATATATATATATATATATATATATATATATATATATATATATATATATATATATATATAGTATATTGATTTTATTGGAGTTTGCACACGCTTTCGATAAAATGATATGAGCACTTCAAGCGAGAGTGACTAGAACGCGTGTGGTTGATAGTGACTCATATGACAAAGAGAGAGAGAGAGAGAGAGAGAGAGAGAGAGAGAGAGAGAGAGAGAGAAATTCAAAAAGATAACGTAAAAGGAAAGAGAGTTCAGATGAGGTACCAGAGATCACCTGGCACAGCGTGGGTGAACGCTGGCACCTTCTCACATGTAGGACTGAAAATAAAAACTCTTTCCGTACCTCGAACGACGTCACACGTCAAAAAAATGTGAGATGAAGTCTTTATAGAATGAATTGGAAGGAGAGGTATTTGCGAGTGATTTGGGGGGAAAGAAGGGAGGAAAGAATAAAGGAAGGGGGGGATGGAGCAGGTAGAACGCACATGGCGGAAAGGCACGTGAAAAAACAACAAACATGGTCACGAATTCTTAACTTTTTAAAACAATTTAAGTTTTTAACTTTTTCAAATTTGCAACTTTATTTTTTTTAATTTTAATATTTTTAAAAATTTTAACTTAATGTTTTAACTTGGTTGTTGTAGATTGTGTGTGTGTGTGTGTGTGTGTGTGTGTGTGTGTGCGCGCGCGCGTATGTACCTTATGAACCTTATGTTGTTTTATGCTTTGGTCTCTCTTCACACGGAGGTCAAGCTGGTGGCCCCGCCTCTAGGTTTGGCTTGGTGGAGGAGCGAGTTGCTTTCTTGCGGGCTCCACTGTACATAGCCAGGTACGCCCGGCTAATCTAGTACCGTCCTGAGCCAGGCATCCAGTCTTCTCTTGAAGACTTCAACTTTGACCCCCGTTTCGTTTCTGAGGTCCTTTGGAAGCTGGTTGAAAAGTCTTGGTCCCCTGACAACCAAGCTCTTTTCCTTCAGAGTTGAGGAGGTCCCTTGTCGGGCCTTTAATTTGGGAACACTACACATTCTGCCTTTCCTATTTTCCAGTGTTGTTTGAATGGTTTTAGGTTTGGTACCAGTTTTTCGATCATTTTCCATTTGTAGATTATGGTGTACCTCTCTCTTCTTCTTTCCAGGGAGTACAGATTTAGTTTACGTAGTCTTTCCCAGTAGTTGAGTTCTTTGCAGCCATCAATCTTGGTTGTGAAATACCTTTGCGTTTCTTTTTGTTTATTAGTTTCTTCCTTTTTATATGGGGACGTCAAAACTGAGCAGTATTCAAGTTTTGGTATAATCAGTGTTTTCAGCGGGGGAATCATTACTGTTCTGTCCCTTCTCTTGAACGTTCTTACTACCTGTCCGGCGACTCTTTTTGCTTTATTTATCGCTATCTGATTTTGTGTTTCGAATTTCGCATCATCTGTCATTATTATCCCGAGATCGATCGCTTTCGTGCTTCTCTGAATTTCCTGTCGATCTGGAACATAATATGTAGTCCCCGTTCTTCTTTTCTACCATATCTCAGGAGCTGAAATTTCTCGGTGTTAAATGACATGTTGTTGTCTTCTGACCATTTGTATATTTTGTTCGTGTCCCTCTGCAAGGCCTCCACGTCATGTACATCGCTGATTTTTCTGCTGATCTTTGTATTGTCTGCAAAGGATGTTACTATACTCTTGCTGTTTACTCCGCTGTCTATGTCTGTTAGCATGATAATGAACAGGAGTGGGGCCAGTACTGTCCCTTGTGGTACTGAGCTGCGTACTTCCGATTCTGGTGATGATATACCTTGAATTTTGACGACCTGCAGACGTTCTCTGAGGAAGTTGTAGATCCATTTTCCCACTTTGCCTGTTATTCCCATATATTTAATTTTATGTGCTATTATACCATGGTCACATTTGTCGAAAGCTTTAGCAAAATCTGTGTATATAACATCGTAGTTGTCATTGCCTTCCAATGCATCTAGGATATTGTTGTAGTGATCTATTAGTTGTGATAGGCATGATCTACCTGATCGGAATCCATGCTGATTTTCGTTGAATTTTTCCCGTGTCTCCAGGAAGTCATAAATTTTCTCTCTAACTATTATTTCAAATACTTTGGTGAGGTGGGACGTCAATGACACTGGTCTATAGTTCTTTGCTTGAGATCTGTCCCTCCTTTATATATAGGGACAATGTTTGCTCTTTTCAAGATGCTCGGTATTTCCCCAGTGTCTAGGGATCTTCTCATATCCAGTATAAAGGTGTAGCTATTTCATTTTTACAGTTTTTAATCAATAATGCGTTCCAATTGTCCGGACCTGCAGCTGAATGTTGTTTCATTTGTCTATAGCTCTCGCTACATCTTCTGGTGTAAAATCAAAGTCTGTTATATACTCTCCTTGCAATTCCTCTTCAAAGAATGCATTTATGTCAGGTATCGCTTTGTCATTTTTTGGGTACTGAAAACTGATTCATATTGAGCTCTCAATGTATCAGATATTTCATTTGGATCGTCGGTTAGTTCATTATTTCTCGTCCTTAAGGGCTCAATAGCGGCGCGCGTTTTTGTTTTCCTTTTTGCATAGCTATAGAAGTATTTTGGATTTTCCTTTATTGCTTCTACCGCCTTTTCCTCTTCCCTCTCTGTATGGTCTTTAATCAGGGCTGTGTTTCCCTATCGATACCCTCCAGTTTTTCTTTTATTGCTTTCCTGTCATTTTTTTTCTGTGTATGTATATTATATATTAGCGAGTGATTTTGGGGGAAAGAAGGGAGGAAAGAATAAAGGAAGGGGGGGTTGGAGCAGGTAGAATGCACATGACGGAGAGGCACGTGAAAAAACAACAAATATGGTCACGAATTCTTAACTTTTTTAAAAAATTTAAGTTTTTAACTTTTTTAAATTTGCAAATTTTATTTTTTTAATTTTAATATTTTTAAAAATTTTAACTTTCAATTTTTTTTATGTTGTGTTGGTTTGTGTGTGTGTGTGTGTTGCGTTTAAATAATCATATATATATATATATATATAATATATATATATATAATATTATATATATATATATATATATATATATATATATATGAAATTATTTCACGAAAGCGCTTGAGCACCATTTTGTGTTTCCTTTCCTTCGTGGTTTTATTCATCATATATATATATATAGACCATTACTCCAATGAGTACAACAAATCGCATTATTATAGACGTTAACTTACTTTACAGAGTAAATTAACCGAATAGAAAGAAAATGAAGGGGTCTTGTAACATCTTGGGCTTCATAAAATTGCGCAATCTGTGAAGGAGTTTTTTCTGATCTTGTGACACACGAGAATGTTCTCAGAAGATAAGTAGTGGGCAGGTCTTATTTGCTCTTGGGGAGAATGGCTATTTTTCTTTGTCATTTTATGCTCATTCACTCCAAAATGTTTGTAATAATAAGAATAATAGGTAATAATGTTCCTCAGTTATCCAAAGTAATGTTTTTTGCTGTATGGTAGTGTATAGCGCTTATTAGACAGGAACCGGCACAGCGTTCAGGCTAGGCTAATACGGCCCATTCTGCTAACTCCTGTATTATGATAACTAACACTTGTAGAGAAAGAGTGTTACACACTCAACTGCGGGCGCTCTTGTACGAATGAATACATTTTTAATGTCAACCATAAACACACATTTTAAATTATATGAGGCCCTCCTAGGAAGAAGTGGCTAAGCGCCAAAAATAAAAAACGCCAGAAAACGCAATTAAAGTTGTACCACTTTGAAAGTGACATAACTTTTGAACTTTTGAAGATATTTCGTCGAAATATCTTCAGAAGTTCAAAAGTTACGTCACTTTCAAATTTGGTGCAACTTTAACTGCGTTTTCTGGTGTTTTTTATTTTTGTCGCTTAGCCACTTCTTTCTATGAGGGCCTCATATAGTTAGTGTCGGTTATTGGAGAATGGAATATATATGTCCACTACGGAACACTTATTACGAGAAACAAGGATACTCTCCCAGTTGAAAGTTCCACTGTGCCTCTTTCTGAAAGGCGGAGATGGTATTTCTAGTGATTTCTGTTTATTTCGAGTGATTTCTAGTGAATTCTCATTTTTGGTGATTTCTAGCAATTTCTTGTGAATTATGGTGATTTAACGGACGTGTCTGAAGAAATTCTTCCCCTCATTCACTCTTTCGCACTGAAATCACTCCATCACGTATTATACTGAAATTTAAATCATAATCACATTAATTCAACGATCGTTATATTCACACAACTATCAATTGGTTCATTCCACCTTTTTAGGAAACTGTCGTCTTCATGTGCGTACACCATCATACTCATTTTCACTCTTACTTCAACTTTCATCCTTAGATCGAGTGCCACTATTACTCATTGTTTTATATTTCATCCGAAAATTTACAGTGAGTGCCACATCGTAGGATGACAACTGAATCGGATCACAAACGGAATCATCATTATTTTAAAGGAATGCGGGTGTAATTTGTGAATTTGTGTGGTTGGTAGAAGAGTGTCACATTCTCTCATCGACTTCTATCTTTATAATTCTTGGAAATTATTCATTCATTCAATTACTATACATCATTCATTGACACCTTTTTATCTGTTTTCTTCTCATGGCGCGATTTCACAGTTTCTCTCTCTCCTCTCTCTCTCTCGTCTCTCTCTCCTCTCTCTCTCTCTCTCCTCTCTCTCTCTGTATTTATATTAATATATAAAATATATATAAAATATATATGATCATAGATCATGCTGATTCTATACAACAGAAAATATAAAGAGAAAGAATGGTGTCTATAAACACAATTTGTTTATGATTTCTGATAAACTTGAACCTCGCAGATCATATACTAAAGTAGAACGAAGATAAGGAATTTATGTGGCCAATTTATAATAAATATAACGTAACAGCCATAAGTTTGAAGGTAGTTAGGAACTCTATCATACATTATCGATTAGCGTTTGTTTTACATGAAATCAAATGGTAGTTCAATTTAGTTGTTATGAACATTTTGGTTACTTATGTTTTTTTAGTAACTTTTTTTTTTAAAGTGTGTTAAAGGAATCATTTGACAGATGCCTCTTACGAGGAATGATCAATTTAACTCTTAGAAAATGTTCTCATGGAGGCTGTGAATTTAAAAACTAAAGAAGATGGTTTCTTGTTTAACGAACAATAAAGAAAACGGATTACTATATGTTCTTATACAGGGTGTACACAAAGTCCTTTTCCGATTATAAACTTTAATAATTACATGAAATCCAAAGAAGACGCAGTAATGCTCTGTTTCGCATGTTGTTGCATAACACATCAAGTTTATTATGTTTCTCATTAAATCTCAATATGTGGGCTGTTAGTTACACGTAACACATCCAAGCGAAATTCGAGTTCACGCTATACGTTCGCTAGCATATCTCTCGTGACACCGTTGATGGCATCGCAAATCCTTGCATGAAGAGTGTTAATGAGACCAACAGAAGTATGGTACGCATAATCCTTTACATATTCCCACAGGAAGAAGTCAAAGGTGATATCAGTAATCACGTACTTTGACTCCGCAAACCAAACGACACCAGATTGCTTTCTTCTGCGGAGTTGCCATTTTGTTTCGGTCACTCACCAATGGCTCCCAATTAGGCACAACAGGATCTACAAATAAGAGAAAAAACTTGATGTGATAGGCAACAACATGCAAATCAAAGCATTACGTGTCTTTGTATTTCATGTATTAAAGAGTATAATTGGGAAAGACTTTGTTTACACCCTGTATGATATACTGGTATTTTGAGCACACTAAAATGTACTATTTAATTTGAAAGATAACTTGTTTGGATTGTAGACGAAGAAAGTACTTTGTTCAAAATGATGAGGCACACTTTTGAACTAAATAAATGATTAAATAAATGAAATGATAAATTTAAAGTAAATATAATTTTGTGTTTTTAAATCTAAACCAATTTAACGGTTGAGTCTGATAATTTTGAATGTAGTACTTTGTTCGTTCAATATCTATTTTTTGTTCAAATTAAATAAAATAAAAAAATTTGAGTGACATAACACTTAACACATTCTGGGAAGGAAGTTCAGTAGTGATGTTGGAAATTATGCATTTACCAGTGGAGTTGTACAGGGTGTCCACAATGTCTTGTTACCCCAATAAAAATACTGATTTTCGTTTTTCTCTCAGATCCATTAGAAGTGTGTGATAGCAACAACAATACGATTGACAACGCATACTGGCTAGAAGTACCTGGGTCCATGAGCGACCACGTAATGGCAAAACCATTAAAAATCTTCGTGCGGCTTCCAGGACCGATTCAATCGTGCAGCTGGAAGAGCTGCACAATTCAATCGGTCTTGGAAGTCTGCACAAATATTTTCAATGGTTTTGTCATTGAGGTCACTCATGGACCCAATACGCTTTGTTCACTCGTATAGTTGCTGCTATCACATTTCTAATGGGGCTGAAAGAAAAACGAAAATCAGTTGGTATTTTACTGGGGTGACAAGACACTGTGGACACCCTGTAGAACAGTAGAATAAGCTTCTACCTGTTGTAGTTTCTACAAAAATGAACTTAAAAAAGTTTACAGTCGACAAACTAATGTTCAAGAGGGTCAACAAGATATAATAATAAATCAATTCAATTCAGTTCAATTCAATCCCGATGTGTCTGTTCAACAATCATTTCATCAGCGAATTAAGTCACATGTATTAAACATAACCGTACCCCAATACGCAACCAAGATATGGACCAACAGATCGTATGTTGTTCCTCTTTCTTAAGGTACTTCTGAAATTTTAAATAAGGTATTTTCATCGATTCCTTTCCACTCTACGACATCTCCATTGTTATTCGTGGTCAGAAAGTGAGAATTATCGAAGGGAAAACCGTAGATTTAACCTTACTTAACCTAACTTAACGTGATGTAACTGTAGCTTAACCTAACCTAACCTAACCAAAATTTAGTCTAGCCCATAACTGAAATGGGAAATCCAAGGGTGTTAATGAGAATGGCATGAGCTGCAAAGTAAATAGACGTTCCATACAGGACAGTAACTCCAAATTTGAAACTATAAAGCTTCATAATTTCATACAGAGGTACAGTCAATTGCAAAAGTTGGGGCACACTTTCATTAAAGCCTTGTGTATCCAGACTTTTGTAAGTGATTGTGTTTACAGCACACTATATTAGTGTGTTGATTTAACGAAGTATTTGGTAATATGTATTAGTATGTCTTAATAAAGTAATTTATTGTCAGAAATACGTATCTCTCTCTCTCTCTCTCTCTCTCTCTCTCTCTCTCTCTCTCTCTCTCTCTCTCTCTCTCTCTCTCTCTCTCTCTAACAATTCCCTGGTTCGGCCGCACCTGGAGTATGCTGTGCAGTTCTGGTCGCCCACCCTCAGGAAAGATATTGAGAGGCTGGAGCGAGTGCAGGCGAGGCCACAAAGTTAATCCCTTCTGTTAGGCATATGGGCTACAATCGACGGTTACGCTCCCTGAACTTGTTTTCGCTAGAAACTCGGAGGCTGCGCGGTCAACTGATCGAGGTTTTCAAGCTCTTACGCGGGTTCAACGATGTCGATTTTAGAAGCATGTTTAGTTTAAATGATAACCCAACTCGCAACAATGGTTGGAAGTTGGATTTGAAATGGTTTAGGACTAGTGTGTGGGGGAATTATTTTACCTATAAGATCTGTGACACGTGGAACAGGTTACCTTCAGAAGTTGTGAACAGTTCCTCTGTGGATCAGTTCAAGAAAAGGTTAGACCAAATCTTGCACACTAGTTGAGTGTGTAGAAAATTTTCCCTGGCACCCGTTGCCATTGGTACCTCCTCGGTATGGGCCGCAAGGCCTTTTGAGGTGCTTCTTTTCCTTGTAACTCCTTATAACTCTCTCTCTCTCTCTCTCTCCCTCTCTCTCTCCCTCTCTCTCTCCCTCTCTCTCTCTCTTTCCCTTTCTTATAATTGCTGGCGTATTGATTATACTTTTGCTATACTCTCCAATAATTCATTCCAAGAATTTTCATTTTATTTTTAGAAAGTTGTACAGCACAAATACTTTTAACTATATATATCTATATATATATATATATATATATATATATATATATATATATATATATAATATAATATATATATATATATATATACACTGCTGTAGTTTAAAAGCGTTAGTTTAAAAGCGTTTTTGTTTAAATGTCTTTTCATAACCTTTGATGAGAGTTAAATTCTCCAAAAGAAGCGAATAAATCGCATTCATTGCACTACTTCAAAAAGTAGCCATTATTTTATCCTTTTTTATTTTCATCATCTCATTTTGTGCTCCCGAGTTTGATTCTATTCATCAACTCTTTAAAGAGAGCTTTTCCTCCAATTAGTTGACTTAAACTTTAAATTGATTTGCAGGTACCCTATCAGTGGTCTTTTGACCCAGATCGACCTCTGTCGACGACTCGAGTAGTCGCAAACGTAGTTACTACCTCCAGGAGGACTATCCTCCTTGCCATTTCAACACTCAGGTAAGTTTTTATCTCTTACTTTGGCAAAAGGAACAGCCTCGTTTTGTTATTTCTTCTTTAAATTGAATTTACATCATCCTCAATTTAGAACTTTAGCGCTACTTCGTGGCCAGTGTCGTAATACCACTTCCCGTCGATCAGCGAAGTTAAGCGACCAGTGGGTCTGGATAGTAACTGGATGGGAGACCGTCATCGGCGTCCAGATTATGTACGCCCCGTAGTTCGGACCCCGGGCAAAGCTGTTAAACAACCCATCTTTACATTTAGAGATTTACGAAGACTTCTTTAAATGATTTATATTTGCAGTGTGTTTGTTCAAACACGGGACCAGACCTTGGACTGGTATTCTGCGATGATGTCGAGCTGGGACGAATTCCAGCGTATTTGAACAACACCAAATTCACACGTTAACGCTTAAAATAATCATTTGCGTTATCTTGATGAGTATGCATTCTACGGCACAGGTAAAGAACCAACCAATCACAGCAAGTTTACGGTCACACACTCGTTTCATTCCGCCATTTTACTTTAGAATCCAAATGAAATTTCCAAATTCCGTTTCTGTAAAGATAATATGCAAAATTTGCGAGGCCGTGATCAGTTTCAAAGGATTTACTTAAACGTTTTAGTCCTTTAGTTAATATTTCAGTGACACCATTGCTTGATAATTTTATTTATGGTACATTTTAATCCTATTTTTTATTTATCTTCGGAATTACTTCACTAATTCTCTGCGGATTTATTCAAATTGACATTCAGATTGAACGTATAAATACCGTAATACGAAAGCTTGGAATAAAGTGTTTTTTCGATTTTAAATATAACGATTCATTGGAGTGGAAATTTTGTCGGTTATTTTCATGAAAAAAAATATCGTTTTTACCTTTCAAAATAACTTTCAAGATATGTGTTCCGAATGCCTTCATGTATTCCCTCAGTCCTCATCACGGTTCTTTCAACAGTTCCGCTTTGCCTTTCCTATACCCTCAGGCTCCTGTGGGCCTGAGCTCTAACACGCAATTTCTTGACGCCGGGCGAAGCTCGCGCGGTACCCGTTGACCCTTTACCTTTTATACCTTCAGGCCGAATTACAAAGCTTTCCAGACAACATAAAACGTTTAAAGGTCTTTCTTTGTATTTTATTTACTCTGTTTTGATTAGTGAACAGTGCCCATTATAGCACCTCGCGTAGCAGGTTGTTCAATCTCCTCTCGATGCGTGTTTGAAACCTGGCACCCTCCTTTCATCTTGCATGCAGAATCGACTCTCTTTAAAATAAATGACAAAACAGAACAAACAACGAAACTACGATAAAAAAAAGTATTGTAGCTATTAAAGGAATCTGCTACACCGAATTTATTTTGCTATTTTTGAACCTATTCTTAAAAAGAGACTGTCTAATAATGATTATTTATTGATAAATTGTTATTTTTGACTCGCACGAAGAGAAGGATGAATTTGATTTAAAACATTTTACAAGTATAATAACTAAGGTTAAAAGAAGACCGTTATCATTTTAAAATTAAGATAATTATTATTTTATTTTTAGTTTTAAAAATTGTAACGGTCACGGTATCATTTGCAGTTAACATAACTTTACATTTAAAATTATATATTATATATATATATATATATATATATATCAACTTCCTCTGTGTTTTTTAATATATTATTTATATTATATATATGCAGGGAATGATGATGTCTGTTTGTTTGATGTTCTATGTTCGTTAATACACGCCTTAAACTACTGGGTAATCTGCACTAAATTTAATATACACATTAAGGGAGAACCAGAGAAGGTTTTAGTAACGCACCCTCCCCTTCCAGTCCTCTCCCCTTCCAGTCCTCTCCCCTTCCAGTCCTCTCCCCTTCCAGTCCCCTCTTCTCCAAGTCCTAACCCCCTAGATTGGGAGGGCTGCGCAAGGCGAAACGGGTGTTCTAGTGTATATATATATATATATATATATATTATATATATATATATTACATGATTGCAACTTACCTATCTCTAGCTCAGAACTTGCAACTTTCTGGAGTATTATTAAAGAGCTTTGCGCCCACACCCACACCCACATATATATATATTATATATTATATATTATATATATATATATATATATATATATATATATATATATACATATGAAATAGGATCCCTCCTAAGGAGACGTAATTTTACATTTAGGATAAAAACGAACGTAGAGCAAGAAAGTCTTATATTTGGCTGCAGCCGACGTTTCGGGCAACTCTACCCATTTTCAAGGCCTAATAAAATAAAAGGCTAAAATTAATGCATGACAAAAAAAAAATAAAAAAATTATACGAATGTCAAAACAAACTAATTCATAGCACAGAATAAAACCACTTAAAGAATAAAATTAAAAGCGTAAAACAGCATAGCCAAAAACAAATTAAAAATTATATACATGACAAATAACACATGATAAAAGTAAAACTTTAAAACTAAAAACATTCAAACAAATTAGTTAAAAACTTCACTAATAAAAAGTTAAATGAAAAAACGCAAAAGTGCACGAAAACATACCATGCTCACTTGACATCCTCAAACAACTGAGGCGAAAAGGAGACAGGGTCAAGGGGAAAACAGAAAAATTTAGTTGGTAGGCATTCTAATTAATATAAAGGGGGTAACAGCTGGAATCAATATTTAAGCTGGAATTCAGAAATTTAATGCACAAAGATTCATAAATACGGAGAGAGGACGGACATTTTAATGATTTAAGAATTTTAAAGTTATTAACGGAAATATCAACTTTACACTTAACAGAATGATTTCTAATGGCAGACTGTTCCTTTTTAGATAAAACTTTCCCTGTCCTATGGACAGGGAATGATGTTCCTAAGAATTGTAAATATCTTGTTTTACCTGACCTCTACCAATTTAACACTGTTGTGAAAAAGCAATTGTTGAGTGTGGTGAGGAAATTTTATTTTCACACTGATTTTAAGGTTGCTTTTGTGAATAATAATACCCTTGAATGTTTTTTCCGTTGTAAGGACAAAATCCCCCCTGCGATGAACTGTTCTGTCGTTTATTTGTTTACCTGCCCTGGGTGTTCCCAGGGAACTACGTTGGCAGCACAGTTCGTTCTTTGCAGGCAAGATTTTGCTCCCATATGGGTATTAGCCATAGGACAGGGAAAGTTTTATCTAAAAAGAACAGTCTGCCATTAGAAATCATTCTGTTAAGTGTAAAGTTGATATTTCCGTTAATAACTTTAAAATTCTTAAATCATTAAAATGTCCGTCCTCTCTCCGTATTTATGAATCTTTGTGCATTAAATTTCTGAATTCCAGCTTAAATATTGATTCCAGCTGTTACCCCCTTTATATTAATTAGAATGCCTACCACTAAATTTTTCTGTTTTCCCCTTGACCCTGTCTCCTTTTCGCCTCAGTTGTTTGAGGATGTCAAGTGAGCATGGTATGTTTTCGTGCACTTTTGCGTTTTTTTCATTTAACTTTTTATTAGTGAAGTTTTTAACTAATTTGTTTGAATGTTTTTAGTTTTAAAGTTTTACTTTTATCATGTGTTATTTGTCATGTATATAATTTTTAATTTGTTTTTTGGCTTATGCTTGTTTTACGCTTTTAATTTTTATTCTTTAAGTGGTTTTATTCTGTGCTATGAATTGTTTGTTTTTGACATTCGTATAATTTTTTTTATTTTTTTTTTGTGTCATGCATTAATTTTAGCCTTTTATTTTATTAGGCCTTGAAAATGGGTAGAGTTGCCCGAAACGTCGGCTGCAGCCAAATATAATGACTTTCTTGCTCTACGTCTTCGTTTTTATCCTAAATATATATATATATATATGTATATTATATATATATATATAATATATATATATATATTATATATATATTATATATTATATATATATATATATAATAATTATATTACTGTTAATTTGTTAATGGGGCATGAAAAGTTCATGAATCACGTTAAATACCATTTACTTTGTATGAAAGGTTGCTATAATTGCAATATATTATACATAAGACTTAATTAAACATATTATTATACACACTCAATATCTATCCATCTACAGTGTGTATATTATATATGTGAGGAAAACCGAATATACTTTAATAATATGCATAAAGGAAAACAAGAACTGGTATCGCTATGGGACCCTTAAGGAAGGGGAAAAATGACCTGAAATGAAATAAAAACACACTACAACGAGAGAAGAAGTGGATGCCGTACTGCCCCACTGCGATGGGACAGGGGTCCATGAAAACGAGGATAGAAACTACCTTCAGAATACGAGGCCCGAAACTCTCTCATGTCATGCCCAAAGAACTGAGGAACATCCGGCACAGCAACTTGAATAATTTCAAGAACCAACCGGACAGATTCTTGAGCAAAGTCCCAGACCTAATTCCGAAAATGAGGCGGGGTGCTGAGAGTCGATGATTATGAGTTAGTTTTCAGTACCCCAAAAGTGACAAAATGGTACCTAATCGAAATAACTTCTTTGAAGAGATATTTAAAGGAGAGAATATTTAATTTTAATCGGAAAATGTAGCGCGAACTGTTGGACATATGAAATCACATTCAGCTGCAGGTCTGGATAAATGAAACCGTCTTGATGATTAAAAACTGTAATACTTAAATGGGTATAGCCCTGTATTGGACATGGAGAAGATCTTTTAACACAGGAGAAATGCCGATCATCCTGAAGAGGGTGAACATTATACTTCTATATAAAAGAGGGGATAGGTCTCAAGCACAGAACTATGGACTAGTGTTACTGACATATCTCACCAAAATATTTGAAAGAATAGTTGAGAAAAAATCTGACATTTTGGAGACGCAGGAAAGATTCACTGAGAACCAACACGGATTCCAATCAGGAAGATCGTGCCTATTACAGCTTAAAGAGCACTATAACAATATCAATGATGCACCTTAAAGCAATGAAAATTACGATGTAATAATATACACGGACTTTGCTAAAACATTCAACAAGTGTGATCATAATATAATAGAACATAAAAAGAAACACATGAGACTAACGGGCAAAGTGGAAAAATGTATCCATAACTTCCTCAGAAAACGTCAACAAGTTGTTAAAATCCAAGGAACATCATCATCAGAATCGGAAGTACGCAGCTCAGTACCACAGTCCCACTCCTATTCATTATCATGTTAACAGAAATAGACAACGAAGTAACTAACAATGGTACAGTAACATCCTTTACTGTCGATACAAAAATTAACAGAAAATTAGAAATACAGATGATGTGAAATCCTTACAGACGGACACAAACAGAATATAGAGATGGTTAGAAGACAACAATATGAAATTTAACACCGAAAATTTCTAGCTCTTAAGATATGGAAAAAAATTAGGAACTAACCAAATGTAATATTACTCGTATGTACCCCAAATGAACAAAAAATTCAGAGAAATGCAAAAACAAAAGATTTCGGAGTTATAATGACCGATGATGCGAAATTTGAGACACAAAATAAGATAGTGATAAACAAAACAAAAAGAATTGCAGGATGGATACTGAGAACCTTTAAAAGTAAAGAAAAAATGATGATTCCCTTGCTGAAAACACTGATCATACTAAAACTGGAATAATGCTCAGGTTTGACGTCCTCGTCTGAAGAATATAATAATAAGCTAGAAGACGTTTAAAGAAATTTCACAGCTAAGATCGGTGGCCACAAAGAACTCAATTACTGGGAAAGACTTCTTAAATTATCATAAATTTATATTCACTGAGAAAAGAAGAAGAAGAAGAAGAAGAAGAAGATAAGTATACCATAGTGTACGCATAAAAAATAATAGAAAAAACTAGTACCTGACCTGAAAGTGAACTCGATAACCATCCAAATAACATTGGAGAAAATGAATGGTAGAATATGTAGTGTTTCCAAATTAAAGGCCAGACAAAGACATCCTCAACTCTAAAGGAAAAAAGTTTAGTTGTCAGAGGGGTCAAGACTATTTAATCATTTACCAAAGAAAGGAAATATGAAATACAACTAGTGTTCGTGTGAGCGTCTTCAAAAGACTAGGTGCCTGGGTCAGTACAATCCTAGATAAGCCGGGTGTACTTGGCTATGCGAGATGGAGAAATCAAGAAATCGATTCTCCATGGCATCAAATCAGGTGAAAGATGGGGACCCCAGCCTGACCTCCGCGTGAAGAGAGACTGACACGAGGAGCCACTGACAGTTTGACAGGTATATACAGAGTTGACAAAAATAAATAGACACCGCGATGATTGCCCTCAAGAACAAATGGCAAAGGTCATCAGTGGAATGCTAGAACGTGTCACCTTTACATAATGTAAAGGGGAAAGCAACACGATTCTAAATATATTCATTCAATAAATTTGTTATTTATTCATTTTTATTATCAAATCAAAACCTATGGAAAACCCAAAGGTGTTTATTTACTTTTCTCTCTCTTTCTCTGTCTCTCTTTCTCTTTCTCTCTCTTGAGGGTGTATGAATTTTTACCTTACACCCGTTGCCATTGGTACCTCCTCGGTATGGGAGGCAAGGCCTTTTGAGGTACTACTTTTCCGTGTAACTTCTTGTAACTCTCTCTCTCTCTCTCTCTCTCTCTCTCTCTCTCTCTCTCTCTCTCTCTCTCTCTCTCTCTCGATATATATATATATATATATATATATATATAACAAATGATGTATGATATTTGGGTTCAAATTAAGTTTGCAAACATTTCATTCGAATGACTTTAAGCTTTATTTGATAGAGTTTATGTAAATGAACAACGAAATGCGTGAATTGGTGATTCGATCTCGAAGTCTTTCTATTTATTTATTTATTTTTATCTTGAAGAAACAAATCCAGTACAAATAATCTTAAAATAGAGATTGCTCGCAGTAAAAGGTCAATTCAAACAAGGAAAAAGTAGGTAGGGGAGACTGAGAAATATATATACTGTATATATATATATATATATATATATATATATATATATATATATATATATATATATATATATATATATACACACACACACACGTTTTTCTATTTATGTTTTAGTTTCATATTTTCACGAAAGCAGAATAAAAGTTATTACAGTTGTGAGTTGTTAAATTTTAGTTCCGTTTCCACGCAACTTCCTTCTATGAAATGCCAAAATTGTTATACAAATTCCAGTCGGAGTATGATTTAAGGAAGCTTTTAAACCGAAATTTATATCTATAACGTCTTTTGTGCTTAGAATTGTAACTGCTTTTCTTAAAGAAATAAACGCCATTTGTAAGAGAAAAACAACTTCTTTGCACACACACACACACACACACACACACACACACACACACACACTAGTAATCACAATTTAAAACATAATGGAAATTTAGTAAAATATTAAAAAATTGGTATAAATCTTGGCACTTGGGCACTTCTGAAATGCTTTGGTACTTATTTATTGTTTAAAACACTCTTCCAGAAAGGTGGATGAGCACGATGCTTGTGCAGTTAAAGTGAATTACACGCTTAAAATTAACACCAATCACGCACAAAACAAAAGTAATCTCGCGTGTTACTCTTTCAGTAACTGAAGTGATGATGGTTCAGATTTCATAAAAAAGCGAGGTGATTTCGTTAGTAACTGTCAAGTGTTCGTTAGATGCAGTGTTAAACCTCAAAATGCTTCGCTCTCTTCATTCGTTACTCATTCTGATATTGAATATCCTCTAAGAACCAAAGATCGAAGGAACGCAACGATTCGTGGGAAAAATAGGTCTTGAACCCATTGCATAGGTTAGTTGGGTTAAGGAAAAGGTTAGGTTACTAGATCCATTCCAACGACTAGACCACCTTAATTCGTTACCTCTCGGTACTGAATACACTCCATCACCTTCCATATGTAACCGCAGACGATTTATTTCATGAAGAGGCATTTTCGTAAGTCTCGTTGTACAAGTGCACAGGTTCGAGCCCAAGAGAGATGCCATACCGTAAGAATACTTCTCACAGTCTCTTTCAGTTTCATGTTCTTCTCACTCTCATCGTTTGTTGTCGATCTCTTTCCACAAATATTCTACCTTACTTTATAAAAGGTGTTTCAAAAGTCTGAATCATAGGAAATACACTGAGCGGCAGGAAAATCGGCCCACTTGGAATATCGCGAAAAGCAAAAAAATGGGCAAGCTTCTGTTTATAAAAGTTTTAAAATTCGAAACTATAGTCTATGAGGCAACCAAATAACGAGACAAAACAACGTCAGCTGCGAACACACTTGCTGTAACGAATTTTCGACTTCTTTTAAGAATTCGACAGTCTGACATTCAATTCCTCGTAGAATGCTAGTGCCACTTTTTTCTTCCACTAGTGGGAGTAAGCATTTGCATTTAGTAACAGATAGACTTCTAATTCTTTTGGGTTTCAGAATTGGACAGTTACAATGGATTTGAGTGCCATGAACGTCGCAAGAGTCGTCGCCCTAATTGAAGATGGTCGGAGCCAGCGTTACGTCGCCGATGCGCTAGGAATTCCAAGAACAACGGTTCGACGTGTCTACCAACGTTATGTGGAGACAGGAGAGTACACCCGAAGACCAGGATCTGAAAGATCGCGCTGCACATCTGCCCGTGACGATCGTTTCATCATCTTGAGTGTTTTTGCGAGATCGTCGCTTGACTGCCACAAACGTCCGCAATGAGCTGGAAAGGTCTCGAGACGTCGGTGTATCGGAGCGAACCGTTAGAAAGAGACTTGTGGAAAGTGGCTTACATGCTAGACGTCCAGCAATGGGCCCGGAATTGCTCCCACACCACGGCAATGCTCGTCTTGCTTTCCGTCGTGAGCATGTCAATTGGACTATGGTCCAATGGGGACGAGTATTGTTCACGGACGAATCAAGATTTACTCTTCGAACATCTGATAGACGGGAAAGATTGTGGAGAAGAACAGGAGAAAGATTCGACCAGTACACTTTTACGGAGAGGGTTAAGAGGGTTTATAATCGTCACGAGCAGATGCGCAGCATAATCTTCCAGATCCTAGTCTTCGAGTGTACTCTCCTGTCTCCACATAACGTTGGTAGACACGTCGAACCGTTGTTCTTGGAATTCCTAGCGCATCAGCGACGTAACGCTGGCTCCGACCATCTTCAATTAGGGCGACGACTCTTGCAACGTTCACGGCACTCAAATCAATTGTAAATGTCCAATTCTGAAACCCAAAAGAATTAGAAGTCTATCTATTACTAAACGCAAATGCCTATTCCCATTAGTGAAGAAAAAAGTGACACTAACATTCTAAGAGCAACTGAATGTCAGACTGTGAATTCTTAAAAGAAGTCGAAAATTCATTACAGCTAGTGTGTTCGCAGCTGGCGTTGTTTTGTCTCGTTACTTGGTTGCCTCATAGACTATATTTTCGAATTTTAAAACTTTTTAAACAGAAGCTTCCCCACTATTTTGCTTTTCGCGATATTCCAAGTGTGCCGATTTTTCTGCCGCTCAGTGTATTTTTAGTTTCTGCATAATATATATATATATATATATATATATATATATATATATATATATATATATATATATATATATATATATATATATATATTTATTTATTTATTTATTATTTATTTATTTATTTATTCCTATGATTCCAGACTTTTGAAACACCCTGTACAACACCCAATCCCAGTGGAAAGGAAACCTATACTTAAACAAAGAATTTTTCTTCATCTTAACTAAACCCAATTAAAGCTAACATCATCTATTGACAAACGGCGATAATAAATGCCATTGTTTACAAGAGCAAAATCTTCATCCGAAATCGGTGAAAAACGAGACGAAGAGAATAAACGAAGTGGAGAAAACTCTCTCCAACGAATCGATTTCTATATCAGAGTTTGCTTCACTTTTTTCCAAGAAGTTTGCGTCAATATTTTGATAGCTGTACCGCTTATAGTATTCCGTATCTGGACTCTATTCACGGAACACGAAGGAATAAAGTTTACAGTTTGGCGCCTTCGGAAAACTTTCAGAATTTTTTTTCTTTTCTTTTTTTCCTTCACTCTCCGAGCATTTTCCATTGATATAAAATAACCTTCTTTGATCGTGGCTGCAAAACCTGTCATATTATATATATATATTCTGACAAAGATACATGTACACGGGCATAGGTGCATTTACTGTATATATATATATATATATATATGGGATGAATTTCACAATAAAACACGTGAAATGAATGAATGCTGGGTTTGCAGCATATATATATACAGTATATATAAAACCTTGGTTTTCCTTCCGCCCGAATTATTCATTCTGACGAAGGTCAAGCTGTCACTTCACCTTAGACCTACAGTTTAACGTGGAATCCGAACCACGCCCCACCACGGGCGGTCAGAAAAGCCCTCACCCGGACTCGATCTCACGACCTCCCGATCAGTAGCTCAGCGTCTTAACAACTAAGCTACCCAGTCTACCCATTTGTCTACCAACCAAATGGTCTCGATTCCGGGACAGGTGGATTCGTAGTCAGCGATGCTAACTACTACACCCCCATATATATATATATATATATATATATATATATAATATATATATATATATATATATATATATATATGTCAACCGCAGGTTGATCGTGAACCGTCGTTCAAACCCTCATATATATATATATATATATATATATATATATATATATATATATATATATATATATATAGAGAGAGAGAGAGAGAGAGAGAGAGAGAGAGTGTTACAAGGAGTTACAAGGAAAAGAAGTACCTCAAAAGGCCTTGCGGCCCATACCGAGGAGGTACCAATGGTAAAGGGTGCCACGGAAAATTTTCTACACCCTCAAATAATGTGCAACATTTGGTCTGACTTTTTCTTGAACTGATCCACAGAGGAACTGTTCACAACTTCTGAAGGTAACC
This sequence comes from Bathynomus jamesi, assembly GCA_023014485.1. Taxonomy (NCBI): domain Eukaryota; kingdom Metazoa; phylum Arthropoda; class Malacostraca; order Isopoda; family Cirolanidae; genus Bathynomus; species Bathynomus jamesi. The sequence continues at coordinate 55,470 of JAJOZX010003813.1, forward strand.
TGTTCTACGTGTCACAGATCTTATACGTAAAGTAATTCCCACACACACTAGTCCTAAACCGTTTCAAATCCAACTTCCAACCATTGTTGCGAGTTGGGTTATCATTTAAACTAAACATGCTTCTAAAATCGACATTGTTGAACCCGCGTAAGAACTTGAAAACCTCGATGAGTTGACCGCGCACCTCCGAGTTTCCAGCGAAAACAAATTCAGGGTGCGTAAGCGTCGATTATAGCCCATATGTCTAACGGAAGGGATTAATTTTGTGGCCCTCGCCTGCATTCGCTCCAGCCTCTCAATATCTTTCCTGAGGGTGGGCGACCAGAACTGCACAGCATACTCCAGGTGCGGCCGAACCAGAGAATTGTACAGAGAGAGTACAATCTCCTTGGTCCGAAATCTAAATTGCCTCCTGATATAACCTAACAACTTCTGGGCTTTTTTTTTTCCACCTCTACGCACTGTTTGGTAAACTTAAGGTCGCTGCTAATTAGCACACCCAAGTCCTTTTCCAAATCAGTCGCTTCCATACTACTCCCCAACATTGAGTAGTCCGACTTGGGATTGGCGTAGCCAATGTGCATCACCTTGCACTTACCCAAGTTAAACGGCATTTGCCATTTTTCGGACCACTCTCCTATCCTACGTAGGTCCGCACGCAGTTGCTCGATCGCTTCGGGCGTCCCAACATTGGCCCCAAGCTTGGTATCATCAGTGAATTTAGCGATCCTACTGACGATGCCACCGTCGATATCATTTATATAAATGATTAACAACAGTGGCCCCAAAACGGAACCCTGAGGAACCCAGCTAGTGACCGAGGCCCAACCCGACCTAACCCCTTTAATTACAACTCTCTGCCGCCTATTCTTCAGCCAGTTTTCAATTCACCTACCTACTTCCCCACCAATACCCAGCTCGCGCTTTCGCCATTAGCCGGCGGTGAGGTACCTTATCAAAGGCTTTCCGAAAGTCGAGATAAAGTATATCAATCGCCCTACTCTTATCATACTCACTCCACATGACGTGGAAAAACTCAAGCAGGTTGGTGAGACACGACCTATGCCGTCTAAACCCATGTTGGGAGTCCCCAAGCAGCTTGTAAGAATCCAAATGGTCAATGATCCTATCTGCTATTATCCCCTCTAATAATATAATTTACCTACAACCGAAGTGAGACTGATGATGATAGTTCCCTGGACTTTCGTGATCTCCTTTCATAAAGAGAGTATCACGTTGGCTTCCCTCCAGTCACCAGGCACCTGGCCCGTCTCCAACGATTTGTTGAAGACTGTAGCCAGGTGGGGAGCCACCTGGTCGCGCACTTCCCGCAACACTCTGGGGAGGAACTGGTCTGGCCCTGGAGCCTTAAACGCGCTCAGTTTGTCTATTCTATCGGCAACGACTGACGCGGTACACCGAACACTATCCAGGCCAGTACTTTCGTGCCTGACGCCTGGCTCGGGGATGAAGCGGGTGTCCTCCCTGGTGAACACTCCCGCAAAGTACTCATTCAGCACATTAGCGATGTCCGCGTCGGAGGTCCACAGCGCGCCGCTTCGGTCCTTTAATGGACCTATCATGCTTCTAATGGGCTTTCTACTATTAACATAACTGAAGAACTCCTTAGGGTTCCCCTTGGAGAGGCTTGCCACCCGCCCGGAGTTCTTCGTTACATTTCGCTAGCCTAACCTTCGCCTTCATTTCCCTGCACAGGTGGACATACGCCTCAGTGTTCTCATGGAACGATTGGCCTTCGCTCTCCTATACGCTACTTTCCTTTTTCGGATAGCCGAAGCGATGTCACGACTGAACCACATAGGCTGCGTTGAAGCAGCTGTGACCGGTTTTGAGGGTATGACAGCAGACTGCAGCATCATAAACTGGTCCCGGAATGCACTCCATACTCCCTGAACATCGCCGCCCACCTCTAACCCCATCTTACCTACGCTATCCCGGAGGCCATCGAAGTCCGGCCGCCGTAGATCAAGCTTACTGCCTCTCGAGTTACTGCGCTTCACCCGAGGGACGCAGACACGGAACGTAATCAGACCGTGATCACTCCCGCCCAACGATTCGTCAACGGTGAGGCCAGTGACGAGGTTGTCTTCGGTCGTGAATACTAAGTCTAGAACGCTTTCGCCTCGTGTAGGCCCATTGACCACTGAGTCAGGAGGTTCTCATCAGCAAAGTCAACTAGCCAGCAGTCATGTCTTCCAAGTTTATGCCGCGACAGTTGAAATCTCCTAAAACTACAGACACCCTGTCCCCTAGAAGGTTACAGAGTTCGTGTACAGTGCTGTATCCTCATCAAGGAGGAGATGCGGAAGTCTGTACACCAAGATTAACCTATAGTTCGTCCCTCCCACGTTCAGATCGACGCCAAGCAGCTCCCGTTCCGATCGGAACTGGCAGTCAACCGGACTCAACGTGTCCCTCACGTATATTAGTACCCCTCTCCCCTCCGCACGGGTGCGGTCCTTGTGAAACATTCTATACCCGGGAATCTCGAACTCCCCATCGTAGTCCCTACTATCACTATGAATCCAGGACTCGGTGATGGCAAAGATATCCTGGTATTCTGATGCTAAGAGCGCCAGCTTTGAGAGAAAGTAAGAGAGTTTCTCGTGGTAGTTATCAGATGTCAGATTACTGTGCAGGATGTACACAAATTATGAAATTGGTACGAAATTCCTCACCATCCATTTCCTAAATCGGTGGATTGGCCTTTGGGAGGCCCCATCTCTTGGCCGACCAGGTCACCTGACATAACACCCTGTGTCTTTTTTCTATGGGGTTATGTGAAAGACTGCGTGTACACAACTCCAGTGGCCAACATCGACGATTTAAAGACCAGAATTGTTGCTGCTGTTGCAAGAGTTGACATTGAAATGTTGTAACGTACATGGATGGCGATAGAATACCGTTTGGACGTCTTACGTGTGACAAATGGTGCCCATGTTGAATGTGTTTGAGGTTACGTGGAACTTTATTACTTTCTCTCATAGATGGTGTAAAAACGGTATGTGTACTTCGTTTTCTAATATTTTTATTTGAGAGAGAAGTTGTAAAGATAATTTAACAACATTTGATGTACACATGATGCAAACAACCTGTAAACGGCACATGAAAGCTTAATTAGTAGAGATTTTCTTAATTTTGTTTCAGTTCGCATCATATCAGGTGTCGATGTTGAAACTGATTGAAAATAGCGACAGCAAAAGAAAGGGTTAATTGATTGTGTTTTATGGCTAGCAGAACTGAAGTCCATAACGGGTGTGAGAAGAAAGTTTACTGCTCATTACCAGAAAGATGCACAAAGTAGGAGCTCAATTAACAATTGGATGAAAAAGTTTAAAGAAACTGGGTCAGTGAATGACGGCGCTCAATAATGGCGGCCTCAAATTAGCGAGGAGATTGTGGTCGTCATCCAGGAAGCATTTGAGAGGAGTCCACAGAAATCGTTGTGACGTGCATCGGAGGAATTGAACACCCCACAATCAACAGTGCGCAAAATTCTCATCGAGGATGAGAACCGCAAGGTTAGATTTCTGTGAACAGTTCCAATAAAAAAATTAAGAATTTCCCTGTGTTTTTGGATGAATTGCCATTTTCTGATAAGGTAACACTCCACATCAGTTGCCGTATTTGGGCGACAGAAAAACTTCACGAAGTCTGGCAACATGAAAGAGACTTGCCACAAATCAATGTCTGGAGCGCTCTCAGAAAGTCGTGCGTCATCGATCCTTTCTTTTTTGAAGAACCAACATTCAGTGGTGAACGTTATCTTGCAATGTTGCAGAATTTCTTTATTCCTGAACTAAGACTATTAAATCTTTCACTTAGCATCTTCTTGCTGAAAGAAGGTGCTAAGTGCTTTAACTGTGCGACACTTCTTGAATGAAGTCTTCCCAGCCAAGTGGATCGGTAGAGGTGAACCAATTGCTTGGCCACCTCATTCACCTGTCTTGACCCCACTGGGCTACTTTTTATGGGGTTATGTTAAAAGTGTTGTTTACTCATAAAAACCACGTTCTTTGGATGAACTTATGGCTACGATCACGCATGCAATTCATGAAATCACTTGGCAGCAACTGGAGAATGTTTTCAGATCTTTGGAAAATCGGATTGAATGATGTATCAAGAAAAATGGCGGTTATGTTGAGACCTATAAATTTGTAATGTAGTGTGTTAAAATCTTTAAGAATTGTGCTTTCATTTGCCGTTTACACTTTGTTTCTATCATATGTACAGTGCTTACAAAAAGTCTCACGCCTCTGTCTCGTCCCAAGTTCGTCTGTTAGGTATAAAATGGGCAGTCCTTATGGCAGCGGAGGTTTGTTCGGATTGGTGCACATAACTGCTCTAACCGAATCAATGACGTCCATTATTACGTCACTTCTGCTACATTTTAGTGTTTAAAATACAAATGATTAAGAAGCAGAATGACCAAGTTTCGGGATGTTGGGATGGTTATGGAGCAATCCTAGTCATCATAATATTAGCTGGACATTACATTATACCGTCTCAATATATACTGTAGACTATAGAGAACGACTAATTCGGCAAATATCCCAAATCATGGCGTGATACCTAAGTTATTTTGACGCAGGTCTAAATTATTTGCTCAAATGCAATGATTGATATTAAGTAATTGTTGGGAATTGTTGTCAATATTGTTGTTTGTGATACATATCCTACGTGAAGAATCTAATGACCAAATTCCTCAGTGAACCTCTCACGCGCTCGCATTTCGAGGAAGTCACGGTCGTCTCACTAATAGATAGTTTATCCATTGTTTTAAGTGGTAACCTATTCCATCTTATGAAAGTCATTAGTCTAAAGCAAGACTGGTGGGCCGTGAATCAGAGAAATTTGCATTTGATTTGTTCATCGTAATTATTACGTAATATAGTATACTGTATATAGTAGTATATAAGAGTTTATTGGTAGCATATCATATGACAATTCCCATAAACATGTGATGGCCTCGATGTTGCCAGTTTTTATTTTTTTCCTGAAACTATTACCTTCTCTCAGTTTGTTTCAACAATGCATATATTATCATCACGAGCGTAGACATTGCAAGAAAAGATTCTAACTAAGGATAAGTAAAGTTCTTTCATGGTCACAATATATACTTTTATAGATGTCAAACATAAAAATATAATAAAATTCTATATTAACATAAATATATATTCGATACACATTTACGTCATGGCTTTAACATCAGTATTTCGTATAGCTTCCTCCGGCATCAATAATTTCTTGCAATCGTTGCGACATAGAAGAGGCCAGATTGTAGGGAATGTTTGGTGTTCGGCGTAAGCTCTCCCAATTATTCCTCGTGTGAGCTAAAAGTGCTTCATATGTTCTTTCATTGCGTTGCTCCCATTCGTTAATCATTATTGCCCAAAGGTTTTCAATCGGATTCATATCAGGAGAACGTGGTGGCAGAATTAGATTAATAATCTCTGGGTGATCTTCGTACCACGCTCTCACAACGTTACTCCTATGAATGGGACTGTTATCTTCCATTAAGTAAAATGGTTCCGGCGCTGGATCCAGATACGCACGAACACTGGGTAGCAGCACCTCTTCCAGTATCCTGCAATATTGCTGTCCCGTAAAGCGTTCATCTACTTGAGTCAATTCTCCGACACCATAGCCAGACATCCAGCCCCACCCAACCTCGTTTCCTTCGACATAGCAACGCTTACCTCCATCCTCATTCCACTTCCTTCATTAAACCTATTATCGCTTTTACTGTCCCTTCCTTCCATCCTTCAATCAGCGTTCTTAAACCTAGCACATAAATTATATAATATGGAATCTAACACCTTAGATCTCTACGCATTCATGTTACTTGAAGACGCCTGTGTCTTAGGGGAATGTAAGTGTTGAGAGTGGGCTTGAGGGGTAGTCTATAGATTATTACAGATGACCTTGAACGCTCCAACTATTTAAAAATGATTATTTATTACGCACATCATATGGCATAATACACACATGAATTTAAGTATCTCTTACACTATACGAATGGAATTGAATCCTACCAGAGTTAAAAAGTCGCAAAATATGATAGATTAGTTTGTATTAAGAGGTTACTAAGAAAAAAGGATTTGGGATAGAGCGGAAGGCAGAGAGTATATTTTCCCCGAGTTTCGGTTATAATTAACGTTATATGGATACATTGCCGATGTCCCTGCTGAAGACCTCTGATGGGATGCGGTGTGATCAGAGAGAGAGAGAGAGAGAGAGAGAGAGAGAGAGAGAGAGAGAGAGAGAGAGAGAGAGCTTTTAAATCACACCTTTTAAATGGTTTCTGGGTAAGGGCTTCACGTATGTTATTTTAGTCCAGGGTAGTTTATGTGGAGGTGTTAACGTAACTTGCACTTGGGACTGTTAATTGTAAGACAACTACCATAGCTGGGACTGAGACACGTTATCCCCTGCATACTCTATATATATCTATATACAGTATGTCTCTATATATAAATAGATAGAGTGATCAACACAAAGATAATGTGGACGTCATTGATGGGGTTAGAGCAATTATGTGCACCAATCCGAACACACCTCCGCTGCCATAAGGACCGCCCATTTTATACCTAACAGACTAGCTTGGGACGAGACAGAGACGCGAGACTTCTTGTAAGCACTGTACATCGAAAGTTATTAAAGTTTAAAGTTGCACAAGGACTTTGTAATCACCCTGTATAAACTGAATATCAGTAAAGCTATAAATGAAATGTTATATAAGAAGGCTGGTGTGTGTATATATAATATATATATATATATATATATATATATATATATATATATATATATATATATGTATATATATATATATATATATATATATATATATATATATATATATATTGTAAAGTAGATGAGATGTGCCTTTCTTTTGATCTATTTTAAATTAAAATTCTACTGAAGGAAAATCTCATTCATAATTACCTGCTATTTCCATGAGCTACATTTTGACCACGCCGCAACACCGCTCCCCATAAGATCAGCAAGGCTAAGGGACGTTGAGTCTGGTAAGTAATTATATACCTGACTGTCCTCCTGCGTCACATAACCTTTTCCGTTCGAAGGAGGTTAAAATGTATGTTCGTTAAAACCAATAAATTACATGACCATTTAATTTATCCAATTCGCACTCGCTTAATAGTATCATTTGTTACCATTAAAACCACGCCCACAATTACGCCCATAGTACTACTTTTTAAACCAGATTGGTCACATTAGATCAGAGGAGTTGTACTACGGGGCTCCAATAAACCTTAGCCCCCCCGCCTATGGCCTAAACCATTAGAGGTACAGTAAAACTAAACATACCTTACAAAAGAGAATTTAATCCTGCATTTAATGAGAAACAATTAAAACTTGGTGTTCCCGCCATTGGCTTCCAAGACAGCCTCAATTCGCTTTGGGTAGCTTGCCAAAAGTGACGTGAATAGATCTTCATCGTTACGCAAATTTGCTAAAACAGTTTCAATGCGTTGCGTCATTGTATCCTTCGAAAATCGATTTCCTGTAGGTTCTTGAAACAAGAGACATTCAACCTTGTCCTTTATAACTGATCCAATGTGTTCACAGACGTTCAGGTCAGGAGAATTTCCTGGCCATTCTTCATTTCCAAAGAAATCGATCTCATGGTTCCGCAACAACTGTTGAGTGGCTAATGCCTTAAAGCAGGGGGCCTTATCGTGCAGAAGTGTGACCTGATCGACATCCATAACATTGTTTGGGTTTCTTAGAAAAGGAATGACATGCTGGGATAGAATAATATCACGAAAATACTGTCCATCCCAACTCTGACCATTTGGCTTCAGCACCCACATGAGCTTCTTTGCAGTGAACAAAACAAACACACCAACACAGTCTGGACTTTTTAATAATTCGCGATAATGTTCATTGTCATCGATTTCATCCGGTGTTGTGGCCCACACTCGATCATTTTGGTAGTGAGGCCGACGTGTTACGTAAACAAAAAATTCATCGGAGACAGCTAAATGCATGAAATCATCCACATCCCAATCTTCAAGATAATGGGCAAACCACATTCTGTCATCGATGTTACGTTGAGTTTTTCTTGGCTTTGGAAGTTCATGCCAAGGCTTTAAACCTTACCTATAACGGTACAGTCGAATGACCTCACCACTAACGATCTTTCCTCTCAACACTTCGATCTCTCTAGAAAGTTTAGCACAGCTGTTTTTCCACTTACGCGTACCGCTTTCAATGATGTCCTTTGTTTCCTGAGAGAGTGGCAAATTTGGGCGCCCAGATTTGGTTGTATCCATTTCACATTCATCCAAAGTTTTATTCCAATTTCTTTTGACGAAGTCCTCACTTCTTCGCAACTTTTTGTCAACCCATGAACGTGTTATAAAGGTGGCTCCAGCATCACGAGCTTCCCGAAATGTTATTGCTCGTATGCGATCTATCACACGTTGCCTCTCCGAATCACCAATTAATTGAGAAGCCATGATATTATCACTTTATCAGCTAGAGTAATTTTAATACCTGCAATAAATAAAGAATTTTATATATTTTTGTAATCACTAAAAACTATTTCGATATAAGTAAACATGTAAGCTGCAAATGGGGGGGCTAAGGTTTTTTGGAACCCCTTACATGCTAATTGGACATCCATTTTTTCCTTGGAAGTGACGAAATACTGTTTTTATTCTCAGATTTTTAATAAACAAAAAAAATGTCAAAATATTTCATGAGATACTAAAGTAAATAAAATATATTAAATAAAATATATTAAAAGTCAAAAGGCAAGAACAACACGATAAAATTCAGGTATCGTTTTGTTTTTCAAAAACGTTTGTCTCGTAGCAGCGAGTCTGAAAAGGATAGAAAAGAAGGATGTTTAACAAACTTTGAACTTTGAAGTTTAGAATAAGACAATTTATTAAGTTTAAAATTATTTAAGTAAAATATTTATTAATGTTTTAATACAAGAATGATTTTAATGATAAATAATAATTGTAAAATGTACTCCTATATACTGTATATCATTAAAAGGCAGTTTCGTGTCTCCAACTTACATCAATTGTTTAGAGATTTAGTTGGTGGAGTTGTTTCATTTCGTTTAAAAAGCATCAGTATAACGTTTATAAAACGTCAATATAACGCTTATAAAATGTCAAAAAACGTGTATTAAACGTCAATATAAGGTCTATGACGTTTACTAAACGTTCCATTCTTGCTGGGAATGATGACTGGCGTTATTTAACTTTTCTTAACGACAAAGGTCACGTGAAGGAGGAGACCTACAGCTTTACTCGGAATCCGAACCGATCATCTACGTGTCACTACATAATCTGAACCCGGAGGATTGTCATTCATCCAGCCATAAAACGGACATAACGTCTCTCAACGTCGCTGATCTAACGAGAAGCGGTGTTACAACGTGGCTCACCAACCTCTTACACGAGAATATAAGTAATAACAGACCTGAATTGTACGTATCGGAGAAGCGCTTTCATTTTTAAAGCAACAACCTAAGAAAACTTCCTCATGAATACAAATAACGTTTTACAGGCTTGGAATAGGGGAAATTATTAAGCCTCTTCCACCCTTGCGGAAGCGCATTTGACCTCTGCTGCATAAGAGACGCTTAAATATTCATTCCAATAAGAAGAGTGTGCAATATTTTTTCCATATTACGTGTTAAATATTCAAACTTTTGTGCAAGTGAAATGTTTACATTAAATCATAAGTGGATTTTTGTTAAGTAGTCTTTATATATTATATATAATATATATATATATATATATATATAATAAATAAATATATATATATATATATATATATATATATATATATATATATATATATATATATCCCTTTCACTCACGAATGAAATTTTACTGATTTATACTAATTGCTAGCTTAGAAAAATATTTTGTTTAGGGCATTTTTTCATATCTACACACAAAAAAAAAATTCAGACCAGCTATGCATAATCATCGGTGACTCAAATGTAAAAATCTAGACAAAATGAAACGGCACAAAGCCAAACTGCTGTTACTTAAGCATCTTGTAATTATAGTAAAAAATAAAAGTTAAAAAAACTACTAAAATAAATTCCTTCCACAGTTTGTATCAAATTATTTAAGTGCCGTCAGAGCACAAACCGTTTGTGTGAGATGCCACCAGCCATTGATGGCAATTTAGGTCCGAAACACGTGGAAATTATTTAAGTGACTGCAACAAATAATCTAGTCTACAGACTACTCTTAATAGCCATGGGTGATTAATGGGGCAAAATGTTATAGATACGATACAGCGTGGCCGAATATGTGATGGCTCAATTAAGTCATCAGTGAGTGAAGGGGATATATATATATATATAATATATATATATTTTTAAGTTCGGGAAGAACCGATTCGCCTCTATTTAAAAGGGCATATCTCGGCGGAAAAACAAAGAAAAAGTGAGAGGAAAGAGACAGGAAAAAGAAAGGGTGGAGGGGACAGTCGAAGTGGAAAAAGACCAAGGACTGCAGGGTCGAGCCCCATCATCCTTGGGTGCTAGGGCCAGGAGGGCGCACGTGAAACCTCCAGGAACAAGCACGTACAAACAAGCACAAAGAGCACTCAAGAGCACGAGCTTAGAACCCCCTTGTGGGGATGTATATATATATATATATATATATATATGTCATAGCAGCTCCGTCCGTTGGTCTCTCTTCACACAAAGGTCAAGCTAGTGACCCCTCCTCTAGGCTCTCCACAGCACATAGCCAGGTACACCCGGCTCATCTGGTACCATCCTGAGCAAGGCATCTAGTCTTCTTTAGAAGACTTCAACTTTGACCCCTGTCACGTTTCTGAGGTCCTTCGGAAGCTGGTTAAAAAATCTTGGCCCCCTGACAAACAAGCTGGTTTCCTTCAGTGTTGAGGAGGTCCCTTGTCGCGCATTTAATTTGGGAACACTACACATTCTGCATTTTTATTTTCCAGTGTTGTTTGGATGGTAATTGGGTTTAGTGTGAGGTTTGGTACTAGTTTTTTCGATCATTTTCCATTTTCCAACTTTACTTTACTTTCCAACTCTTCTTTCCCTCTTCTTTTCCGACGGCTCAGTTGCTGTCTCTTCTCCTGATAAAGCTGAACAATTCGCTCAAACTTTCGCTTACAACTCAACTCTGGACGATTCCGTTGCTGTTCTTCCATCTCCTCCCCCCTCTGACCTTATGTCTGAAATTATAATCTTTTCTAAAGATGTTTTTTCTGCCCTATCTGAGCTCAACTCTAGGAAGGCCTATGGTCTTGATTGTATTCCTTCTGGTGTTCTTAAGAACTGTGCTTCTGCACTGACATCCTGTCGAGGCCAACTCTTTCGTCTTTGTCTCTCATCTGGTACTCTTCCTTCTTGCTGGAAGTTAATGCGTTATACAATCTGTTATATAATCTGTTATACAATCTACTTGCAATTTCTCTTCAAAGAATGTATCTATGTCAGGTATCGCTTTGTCACCTTTTGGGCTACTGAAGACTGATTCATACTGGGCTCTCAATGTTTCACATATTTCTTTTAGATCGTCAGTCAGTTCATTATTTCCTTTCCTTAAAGGCCCGATAGTGGCGCCGGTTAATCTTTTCTTTTCGCATAACTGTAGAAGTACTTTGGATTATCCTTTATTACTTCCACCACCTTTTCCTCTACCCTCTCTGTATGACTCTGAATCAGAGCTTGTATGGCCCAATCGATACTCTCCAGTTTTTCTTGTATTACTTTCCAGGTATTGTTACCTTTACAATTAAGTAACTTCTCCGCTACTCTCTTTCTTTTGCGGAAAATTGTTCCCTTTTGCCTCTCGAACCAGTTCCTCTTTCCTTTTGGCTGTGCTTTCGGAGCATATTTTTCTAAAATTTCTAGCGTCTTTTCGTCTGAGATTGTTAGCATTTATTCGGTTGTTTTATTCTCGAAAACTGTTTTCCACTCTATTTGAGCCATGTGTGATCTGATTACTTTCCAATTTATAATATTGGAGTTTAAATTAAAAGTCCCAAATTTGCTTCTTTTTTCAGTATGGGTATTATCTTTTAATGTTTTTTGCCATATTTGTTGGTATCTCGATTATGTTGTTGTTTGAGATAATAGTTGGGGTTATTTTTATATCAACACTCAAGTTCGTGTTATTTGTGAATACCAAATCGAGGCACTTATTTTTTCTGGTGCTTTCTGTTATCTCTTGTGTCAACATAAATTCGTTTGTTAAAGCCCTCAACATTTTGTTGCTCCTGGTTTTCTCTTGTGCCCCTTTTGACCTGGTGTTTATATACAGGGTGTCCCATAAGTCCGGCATCATAGGAGAAATTCATAGTTTTTTATTTCTACAAACCATAATTCATATGCTCGGGATGCCAATTTCCCGTTCACCATTCTGTTCAGTGACGAGACTGTTTTTTATGGAAATGGTGAGGTAAATCGACAGAACACCCGCTACTGGTCTCAAAACAACCATCACTGGTATACTTCTTCAAAGGAACAAGGTGCATCTCGGGTAATGGTATGGTGTGGCATTTGGAAGGATCGCATCACAGGCCCCCTCTTTTTCGATGAACATGTCACTGGAGGCACCTACCTACGTATGCTCAAGGAAGAAGCATTTCCCAGTGTCTTGAACGAAGAAGGAAATTTCCCAACATGGTTCCAGCAAGACGGCGCTGCACATTACAGTACCCAAGTAAGGGAATACCTGTACCAACAATTCCCTGGTCATTGGATAGGACGTCGAGGGCCTGTGGAATGGCCAGCTAGAAGCCCGGATCTCATGCCACTAGATTTTTATCTCTGGGGCCAATTGAAAGCGCTGGTATACGCAGAGAAAATTAGGAGTGTTGAACATTTGCGGCAGCGCATTATTGGGGCATGTAACACCATTACTCCTGACATCATTCACCGTGTGCTTGCTGACTGGGTATCACGTCTGAATTTGTGTATTGAAAACAATGGTGGACATATTGAGCACGTTCTGTAAATAAAACCTTTTGCTTTGCTTTTTTTATTATTTTTCCTCTGATGCCGGACTTATGGGACACCCTGTATATATATATTTTTTTTTCTTCAAATTATGACCGCTCATGGCCACCAAAATAAAGGTGGCTAGCAGAGCGAACACATGACGAAAACTATGGTATAGCTAACGGAAATGTAACAAAAAGCGGGAAAACAAAATCATATTCGGAAAGAAGTCGGGGAACGAGAAAGAAAAGAGAACAACCCGGTCACCGAAAAGTAGGGACCTTCAGACAGGACTGCGCCAAGCCTACCACAAGGCCCGACGCTCGCCAAAAAGGGAAAATACTCTACGCTGCGCGCAGAGTAAAGCGGACACTCCACCAAGAGGTGGGCAACTGTAAGTAAAACATCACAAGTAGGACATCGGGGCACCCGATCCCTGGCCATCAAATAGCCATTGGTCAGGTGGGTGTGGCCAATACGGAGGCGGGCCAAAACCACCTCCTTATGGCGCGACCGATGGAAGGAAGAGGCCCAACATCCTAACTTGGGTTTAATCTTGCAGAGTTTGTTAGCTATAGTGACATCCTAGCGACTCTGCCACCGGGAGCGCAAAAGGCTACGAAAACTAGGAATATAATCCGAGAACGGAACGAATATGGGTGAAACCTGCAGTCGGCACGCGGAGCGAGCAGCTTGGTCAGCAGCCGCATTACCAGCTACGCCAACATGTGCAGGGACCCAGCAAAATACCACCTCCTTGCCACCAAAAGTGACAAGGATATGGCAAAGTATCTGGATACGTCGAACCAGTGGGATGCTCCCGCACCACCTCCAGAGCGCTCAGAATAGCATAGAGCTCCGCCGTGAAGACAGAAGCCCCATCAGGGAGGCGGGTACATCGGGGAGCAAGGGTAGACGAATGGGGAACAGCCGCAGCCCCAACGGCCCCCCGCCGACCTCGAACCATCTGTGAAGACAGCAACACATGCAGAATGACAAGCTGTGTGCTGAGGAACAGAGATCGAAGCAAGGCAGAGTAAGAATCGGCCCTGCGAACGGGGCATAGCTCCTTACAGCATGTAACAGGGGTGCTTTCCCAAGGTGCAACACCCTCGAAAGAGACTGGGATGACTGAAGGAGGAGGAGCGCCCATACCATCGAGGAGGGAGGTCACCGTATCGGTGAAATACCAACCTCCATCCCGGCAGAATTCCCTCTCAACCACTGGAACAGAGGGGAATTGGGAAGACGGAGAATCCGGAGCTAGTGCTTGGCAATGAGGAACGACCTCCGAGCCTCCAAGGGGGGGATGTGGATGGACTCAACCTGCAAACTATCAACTGGAGAGGAGCGAAAAGCGCCAGATGACATACGCAGTCCTCTAGAGAGGATTGGGTCCAGCATCCGGAGGGCCTTACGGGAGGCGGAGCCATACCCACACTCCCATAGTCCAGTTTCGATTGTACCAGGGACACGTACAGACGGAGGAGTGTCCGTCTATCCGTGCCCCACGTAGTATAAGATAAATGTCCCAGCAAGTCCAGGGTACGTCTTGTAGTCCCGCGCAGCCTGCGGAGGTGGAGAGCCCAACTCAAACGGCTATCGAGGACCATATCCAGGAAACGTACTGATTGAACGAAGGCCAAAGGCTGACCTCCGAGTGTAAGATTAAATGCCGGGACGGCGCCGGAGCCCCGTTTCCTCGACGGAAGGAATACCACACACGAAGTCTTCGAGGAAGACAGCGTAAGGCCCACCGACGACGCCCAACGTTCAACCCGATTAACCGCGAGTTGGACTTGCCTCTCTACGAGGGGAGGACTCGTCCCCGAGGCATAGACAGCCAGATCATCGGCGTAAACGGAACAACGCACCGAGGGTGGGAGGGCCCCCAGTAGCGTAGACATGACCAGATTGAAACAGGAGACGCTCAACACACACCCCTGAGGCACCCCCTCCTTCTGAACATACAGGTCAGATGGGGCTACCCCATTACGGACGCGGAAGGTGCGACGGCCGGCAGAGGAAGTTACGGATAAACGTGGGCAAAAAGCCCACGAAACCAAGAGACCTCAAACGGTCCATGACAACTCCCCGGCGGGTCGTGTCATAGGCCCTTTGAACGTCAAAAAAGACGGCCAGAACAAGATTCCGGCTGGAAAAGGCCTCCTGTACATCATGACCAAGGAGGAGAAGAGGGTCCAGAGTACCCCGAAACCGACGAAAGCCATACTGGGTCGGAGGGTATAACCCAAGCGACTCCAGTGTAAATGACAGTCGGACGGCCACCATTTTCTCGAGTAGCTTGCATGAGCAACTCGTCAGGGCAATAGGCCGATAGACCGCCACCTCCGCCGGATCCTTTCCCGGTTTAGGTATCGGGACCACAATTGCCTCCCTCCAACGGGAAGGGAACGACCCCTCAACCCACATCCAGTTGAAAAGATCCAGCAAGAAGTGTAGAGCTGTCCGATGCAGATTCCGAATAAATTCATAATGAATGTCATCAGGACCAGGGGCGGAAGAACGACGGGTTTTCAAGGCAGCCCGAAGTTCCTGCATCGTAAAGAGACGGTTATAGGGCTCGTTCCCATGTGGAGGGAACGTAACACCCGACAACGGACGACCCGCAGCTGAAGGCGAACGGGAAACCGCAGCGAAAGCCCCGGCCAGTCGATCGGCCACAGCAGCAGGATCCGATAATATATATATATATATATATATATATATATATATATATATATATATATATTAGGCCGGGTCGAAATTTTATATTGAAAAGGTACATATTGTGAGGAGTTTGAATGGAACACAGGAACCCCCCCCCCCATAAATTATTCTCGTTGTTTAAAGCCTCCTACCCTACCCCTGGCACAATTTTTCACTTTTTGATCTATATTGAAGAATATTTCATTGATACGAGACTTACTCTACATTCAGGTTTTTTGATGACATAAATCTTTATTAACGTGTATTTTCTTTAATAATGCACAGTATTAGGAAAATTAATTAAGTACAACAATGTATTCAGAAGAAAAAATTAGAGGCATAATAAATGTGCTAAAATTCAATTCACTTTTTCATTGTTCCTTATCACATCAAAACGGAAGAAATTTTCAATATCATTAGGAAATTTTATTTCATATGTTTCTCACTCATTCCATTGGGCCTTCCATTCAAACTTGGGCAGTTTTCACCTTGATTCTAATGAGTTTAAGATAAACTTTTGACGGTTGTCATATCCTATTCTTTCCTGACATGCCTTTGTTACTAGGTGACTGCCCTTTCCTCACTTTGACTTGTAGTAGCTCATCGTCGCTAAAATTGTTTAGCAGCGGTGGAGGAGTAATGATCTCTTTTGCCAATCGATCATCTCGGTGTAGTCAGTAGATTGGAAATTGAGGGTTCGAGGCAACTCAAAGTTTCTAGTACCTGAAAATCCGTTCTTGAAAGGATGATTTTCTGAATAGCTTGCTCCCTAATTTCTAGTCTCTTGTCAGTTACCACTGATATGAGTATATTTTGTGGGTGGGCAAAGTAGGCGTTATTCTTTAATACTGGTTGTATGATTGATCTATGTTGTTCCTCTAAATTTCGAAGCAAGCACATTAAATGCCAAAAGTTATATGCACCATCAGTTGCATTAGGATGAGATTTTATTCAAACCCACCCTGGAGCATAGAACTGCATAATAATCTTGACTATATCTTGAAGGTTTTTATCGGGATTTGGCGTTGAGATATATAATCGAAGGACCCTGTTGTCTAGAGTTAGCCAGCGAGCATGGTGAAGGGTACTGGGATCGAGTGGACAGATCTTGAGAAGTGTCTCCAGTTTGCACTGCCAGATACATATCATAGAGATATCTTTGATCACTGCTTAGCTCCTTCACAACATTTGCTGGAATTTTTTTTCCCTTTACGCGAGAATATTTGACTACCTCCAATTTTGTTAAATCTGTTTTCAGTTTATTCCTAACTGAACCCACAAAGTATTTGGACTTGTCTACAAAGCCATTGATGGTAAAACAACGTACGTACATACAAAGCAGCTCATTCAAATGCAAGAGGCACACCACCCACTGCACTGGTCTGTTAAGATGAATTTCAACCAGTTTTATGGCTCCACCAATTTTTCCTGTATTTACAGGAGTACCACCACACAATAAAGCTGTGATAGTATCTGTGCTGTTTGTCTGTAATAATAGTTATTAACTCTTCTGCTATGCAGCGAGCAGTTCCATTATTTGGTGTGACATGGTCTACATAGACGCTTCCAGGTTCTTTCACAATAACATAGTGTTCTTCTATTATCTTTCCACTTTTAGTTAATGTGTTGTCTTTCCTTCCATCAAATCCAAGGCACTCCATCTTCAGATTTTCGGATTTAGACCTAAAAGTATTTGTTTCACCAATGCGATTTCTTTCTCTTTCTAATTTTTTCTGTCAAGCATGTTGGTGTGGTTAAGGATCCCCATATCTTTTAAAGCTGCATTGACTATTGCAGCTGCAGCTCTACAACTTACACGATAACGATCTGCTGTTAATGCTAGGTTTTTATAGGAGTGCCTGTTCTGGATATTCTCAGTCAATTCTAAATCGGCCTCATAATCTACATCCTGACTATATGAATCTACATCCATGTCTTCGGTATTTTCTATAAATTCCGATGGTAAAACATTGGTGGCTTCAGTCATTTCTTCTTTTGCTTTTAGTTGACAGTTTTGTGCTTCTTGGGCTCTTGCTAAAGATCTCTTCTTTGTTGAACTAGCTATGCAGTCAGTTGGTTCTAACTAATTTTTTCTTTGTTTTTGACCCACGAAAGACTCCCATTCTGCCATTGGTATTTTATCCTTACACCTGAAAGATTTCCTATCAATTCCCTTATCATAGCATTCATAAGAAGATATATCAAACATTTCATCATTCTGAGCTACTTTTAAGGCAAAATTTTAATTTCTTCGATGTAACGGCACCTCGTTCAATTTTGAGGCTTCTTCTATTAGTCGACTGACTTTAAGATAGATACCTTTGGTGTTAATCGTAGGAAAAGAAAATTTCATCCAAATGTCTTCAATATCTTTTACAACAACCCTATAACAATCATTAGCAGTTGCTGATCCTTTTGATTTAGCTTCTTCGCGACGGCGCACAAAAAGGTAGTGTCTCACATCTGCTTTTGAAGGAGTCATGGCTGCTGGGAATTCCGTAGGATATCCAAAGGCTGCATTTGAGGACTTGCCTCTAGTAGTCATAGTTTATATTCAGAAGTAAAATCAAATTATATGTAATTTACAATTTATGATAATTCAAATTATAATTAAAGCAAATGCAAATTATTTCTATTTATCTGAAAAATTATTTCTATTTATCTGAAACAAAAATATCAAGCATTAAACAAACAACTTATCATGTAACATATAACAACATTAAACATATGCAAATATGAAGGTAAAAAAGGGAGGATGGGCATGTGATAGGGGTAGTAGGGTAGCACATGCTTGATTTTTTAATATTTTGTTAGTGATAAAAAAAACCTTCTCACATAGTGTACTTTTTAAGAAATAACATTTTTTCCCATTTAAATATATGCAAATATGAGGGTCAAAAGGGGAGGAGGGGCATGTGATAGGGGTAGTAGGGTAGCACATGCTTGATTTTTTAATATTTTGTCAAGATGATAAAATGAAACTTCTCACATAGTGTACTTTTTAAGAAATAAAAAATTTCCCATTTTCGACCAGGCCTAATATATAGTATATACATATATACACACCCCTTTGGTTACCTTTGGTTTGCTTCTGCCCGAATTGTTCATTCTGACGAAAGTCAAGCTTTTCACTTCACCTTAGACCTACAATTTAACGTGGAATCCGAACCACACCGCACCAGCAGCCCAGCGTCTTAAACACTAGGCCACCCAGAGTACCCATTTATCTACCAACCACTTTCTTTATTGTGTGAGAGGATGAACAGCTGGGTTTTGCTGCGCGCTGGCTGCCGTCACCGGGTCTCGATCCTGCGGCCGATGGACTCGTAGTTATATATATACTGTATATATATATTATTATTATTATTTCTTCCCCCTTTTTCTATTTTATAAATGGGAAATTAAAATCTCCGCAGAGTATTATATTGGGAAATGGAGAGTTTACGGACAATAACAATACAATAACATGAATAATTGTGAAGCTCGACTATTTATTTTATTTAATTTGGCCCTTAAGCTTTAGGCTTTACTGGGCTCTTATTAAAAATAAACAGCTAGTTGTTATTAATTAATAATAATAAATAAATAAATAAGTAAATAAGTATTATTAATAGTTAAAACATGTATTACAATATTAAACAATATTAATGGACAATATTAAACAATATTAGTGGACATTAATCCTAGATTTTTGTTAGTATGCCATTATTAATCGGGATTTCAACTTGGTTTTAAACAAATTTACATTCACAATATTTTTCATATCGGCATGCAAGTCATTCTATAGTTTCAATCCAATGGAAATGGGTAGTTTTTGAAATGAAGACAATCTAAATTGAGGTATAACAAGCTTTGATCTGTTTCTGGTCTGATACGAATGGATTTCTGGATGAGTTACAAAATCTCTATTTACCCATTACAAATTTATGATTTTCTTCTTACACTTGTAAATAAAATAAAATGTGCCAATTTGGTTATAGCGTTGAGCTTTAGTAGGTTTAGCTCTTTAAATAATGCACTAGAGTGATCAAGGAAATCAGCATCAGATAATAACCTTATTGCTCGTTTTTGGATGACAAAGATACCATTTAATGCGTTGTTAGCGGAGTTTCCCCCAAAAAGGGTGCAGTATGTTATATAAGGAAGAACAAGAGTATGATAAAGAGTCAATAAAACTTGTTTAGGGACTACATTTCTAAGTTTAAACATTATAGCAACGCTCCTTGAAATCTTTTTCGCGATATAATTTGTATGATCACTCCATTGCAAATTCCTATCTAGCATTACACCAAGAAATTTTGTTACAGTACACTCCTTTATGGCGATTTCATTAACATTAAGTTCACCAAGATATACATTTCTTTTACAGTATTAGTAAAAATCATGAAATTTTTTTTACTGATATTTAGGAAGAGTTTATTGGTGGTCAACCATTTCATTACACTGATGAATTCTGAATCAAATATATTCTTAGCTGTATTAACATCTTTGCAAGAAAAAGAGACAATTGTATCATCTGCAAACATTATGAAGTTCAGTATATCAGATGAACGTGGAAGGTCATTTATATATAATAAAAATAACAGTAGACCCAGAACTGATCCCTGTGGCACACCATGTTTGACAAGCGCTTTAGTTGAGCAAACCTTATTTACTGATACATCACTCATATACAAACAATATATTCGCTCAGTTATGGACTATGCTAGCCCATGCTGGGCACCTATTATCTCAAACACACACATAAACACCTTACAGACAATACAAAACAACGCACTTCATATCATTACAGGATGCACTCAAACAACACCAATAGAACACCTGCACACAGAAACAAAAATATTGAAAGTTAGGGAACATTTAGATATGAGGGGAATACAATTCATGGCAGCAGCGACAACTAACCCACAACACCCTTGCCACTACATGTACAATCATGCACCGACACCTCGCACCATTAAGGTAACACCAGAGACACATTATAACCAAATACTCCATTCCATACCACGCCCCACAGACATCACACAGTACAGAAAACACACACACACACACACACACACACACACACACACACACACACACACACCTAA
This sequence comes from Bathynomus jamesi, assembly GCA_023014485.1. Taxonomy (NCBI): domain Eukaryota; kingdom Metazoa; phylum Arthropoda; class Malacostraca; order Isopoda; family Cirolanidae; genus Bathynomus; species Bathynomus jamesi. The sequence continues at coordinate 76,272 of JAJOZX010003813.1, forward strand.
CCCACAAAGCACTGACACGACTCGGTCAGAATGCGGTCCTAGGTGCGAAGCCGCCATCCATTAACAGGTCAGAGATCAGCCTGAGCAGATAGGATCGAATTAACTTAGCACGATTCCGATGTGGACATCACCCCAACTTGCGGACATATAAACACAGACTAGACAACTCCACAGACGACACCTGCCACCTGTGTCAGGACACACCACAAACAATTGAACACATTATGACAGACTGTACCGCTCTAGCACAACCACGAACACAACATCACTAGTGCGCTGAACCTCTGGTCCACTCCGGAGAGGACGATCGGTTACCTGCGTGCCGCCGGCTTGCTCGATCAGGGTGGGCTGATCGGCTAAACAACAAAAACAACAACTGATACAAAATGATATCTATTGGACAAATAACTTTTAAACCAATCACTGATTGCTCCTCTAAAGCCGTAACAATATAATTTATTAAGTAGAATATTATGGTCAAAGAGCTTTATTAGGTTTCTGATAGCATCAATGGTATCCGAGAATTTTTCAGTTGGAGTGTTTGGAGGTTTATAGATGACTATCAGTACCACGTTCAGTTTTTCTATTTTCACTGCTAGGATTTCCACGAAACTGTTTGATTTACTTATTAACGTCTGTCATATGACTTGCATGTACATGAATATCACAGCCACCTTTACGTCTCGCTGTTCTATCCGCTCTTTACCATCGCTATGCAACTCTTTCTTATCAATACAGTTGTTGGTTTACGTCGTCGTCGTCGTTGGCCTAGGCAAGCTACGGCTTGGGACCGTAGCGCATCTATCCGGTATAGGTTAACCTGGATGATGTAGCCATAAGCACTGCCGCTAGTTAAGTGCCAACCAGTGATTATCTCACTAGCCGTATTGAGTCCGTTAGGCGAAACTACGACAGTACCAAAGGTGGAAAATATAACCTTTGGTTTTCTATTATTTATTTGCAAAATGGACATGGCATTAGATTAAAATAAATATTTGAATATAAATGATTAACTGACAATTGTGATATATAATTAATTATGTTTACATACAATAAAATAATATAGTATACATAAAATTAGTATTAATGTGGTTCACAATTGAATTATAATGGGTAACTAATTTAAAATGAATTTATACTATTCCGAAATTCAAGACGGTAAAATTAACATTTAACTTGAAACTAAAATAAGAGTATTCACTACACACTCCCCCACCAGAGAGGAAGTTCAAAGAGTTCCGAACGACACAGATTTCCGCTGAACCTTTTTGGTAGCTACTTGTACCTCACTTAAGGTTGATTCCAAAAACGCAGGCTTAAGACGATCGATAGAAACCTTGTCGACCTTGGAACCGCGCTGGATGAGGAATGATTTGCGCGTACGTCGGAGAACTTCATAGGGTCCGTCATATGGACATTGGAGAGGCCGTTTTGGGACAGGTACACGAACGAAAACGTGGGTGCAAGACTGGAGGGCTGGGGAAACAAAGATGTTCTGTTGGCTAGTCAATCGAGGGGGAACAGGCTGAAGGGACTGCATGTGAGAGGAAAGTGTTTGAGCGAATTCCGTAGGATCGCATGACTTATCCCCTGCAGTGAAGTAGCCACCTGGTAGCCGCAGTGTTGTTCCATAGACTAGTTCAGCCGCTGTAGTCTTCAGATCACTCTTAAATGCAGAGCGAATACCAAGTAACACGAGTGGAAGCTTATCCATCCAATGGGAGTCTTCGTGACACATAAGGGATGACTTCAGCTGGCGATGGAAGCGTTCGACGAGGCCGTTAGCTTGCGGATGATACGCACAGGTATGCGCATGTACTGTACCCAACAAGCTGGTAAACTTCTTCCAAAGCGAAGACTCAAATTGGCGACCTTGGTCAGTGATGACTTTTGTCGGCAATCCAAATCTTGATACCCATCCATGAAGAAAGGCTCTTGCAACAGTGTCCGCTTGGATATCAGGAAGTGGGATGGCTTCAGGCCACCTGGAAAAGCGGTCGAGACAGGTGAGCAGATAACGTTGGCCTTGAATCACTGGAAGAGGGCCAACAATGTCTACATGAATTACCTCAAATCGCTGGGATGGGGGCGAAATGCGTCAAAGGGGGACCTGGTGTGCCTTTGGACTTTGGCACGCTGGCAGGCAAGGCACGTTTTGGTCCAATGTTTGACATCCTTCCGCATCGAGGGCCAAACAAAGCGAGAGGTAACCAGGTGTTGCGAAGCACGGATACCAGGATGGGAGGGCTTATGAAGATCCGTGAAGACTGCTTGTCTGTGACATGGAGGGACATAAGGGCGAATAGCAGCTGTTGATACGTCGCAATAGAGGGGCACAGACAATCCTGGCATACTCATTTTCTTGAGGGAAAGTGAGTGAGTGGAGTCTTCTCTGAGCAGGTCTTGTAGTTCCGTATCCTTATCTTGATCCTGTGCAATAGCATTCCACAGTGTAGAGCTGAGGGTAACAGAAGTAATCTCTATTCTTGAAAGTGCATCCGCTGGAGTGTTCAAGACACCTTTGATGTGGCGGATATCTGTGGTAAATTGCGAGATATAATCGAGTTGCCTGATGACTCTGGGAGAGTGGTTACAGCTGTTTTTATTGAAGACAGTGACCAAAGGTTTGTGGTCGGTAAAAACACACAAATCTCGGCCTTCAAGGAAATGTTGAAAATGCTTCACGTTTAAGTAAATAGCAAGAAGTTCACGTCCGAAAGCACTATAACGCGTTTGGGCTGGCTGCAGCTTTTTCGAGTAAAACGCGATGGGTGCTTGTTGACCGTTAATGGTTTGTTCCAACACTCCACCGATCGCAACATCTGATGCATCGACCGTCAGAGTTAGGGGGGCATCACTGATAGGAAATGACAAAGACAATGCACTATTGATAGCATTTTTGGCATTGTCGAACGCCTGTAAACTATCGCTACACCATACCAATTTTGTTACCTTGCGTTTGTGTGTGATCATAGCGTGTAGAGGAGCAAGAACACTGGCACAGTTTTTAATGAACTTGTGGTAATAATTTACCAAACCTAGAAACCGACGTAACTCATGCTGATTATTTGGCATTGGGTAATTTTTTATCACTTCACACTTGTCCTGAAGGGGGGTAATTCCGTGCTGCGAAATCGTGTGACCAAGAAATTCCAAGGTTGGCTGTGCAAACACACACTTAGATGCATTAATAGTAACACCGTATTGTTCTAAGCGTTGAAAGAGGAGTGAAAGATGTTCCTTATGTTCCTCTTCCGTTGAGCTGGCCACAAGCAAATCATCGATGTAGGCATAAACAAAGTCTAAGCCTCTGGTGACCTCATCTATAAACCTCTGAAAGGTTTGCGCAGCATTCCGTAGCCCGAACGGCATCTTCACAAATTCGAATAACCCAAATGGTGTACAAACTGCAGTCTTGGGAATATCCGAAGGCTCTACGGGAATGTGGTGGAAAGCCTTAACGAGATCTATTTTACTGAAGATAGATTTGCCGTGGAGAAGAGAAGTAAAGTCTTGGACATTCGGTACCGGATATCGGTCCGGGATGGTTGTCGAATTCAAAATCGGTAATCCCCACATGGTCTCCAGTCTCCTGACTTCTTCTGGACCAGGTGTAGGGGAGAGGACCAACTGCTTTTGGAAGGTCTTATTATCCCAAGATCCATCATAAGCTGGAATTCCGATTTGGCAGCTTTCAGTTTGTCCGGGGCAAGACGTCTGGGTTTTGCAAACACAGGGGGACCTTTTGTTGTAATGTGATGGGTAATGGTGTGCTTAATGGTATCACCCATCTGCATCGGTTGAAGAATTCCTGGATATCGCTGGAAAAGGCACTGGTACATGGAATTAGGGGGAACGAGGGAAAGTGCAGAGTTCGAGGCGTCCGGAAGGGCAACCTGTTTGGCAAGAACAGAAAGCAGTGTGGCCTGGTCGCATAAACGTCGCTTGTCAAGATCCACCAGGAGTTTGAAATGCTGGAGGAAGTCAGCGCCGATTATGGGATGCCGCACTTGAGCACAGATGAAAATCCACTTGAAGGATCGGTGAAGGCCCAAGTTTAGTTCACGCGACTGAGTACCGTACGTGGGTATGCGTGAACCGTTAGCAGCGTATAGAGGCGGAGATTCCGAGTGCGTATGACCAGATTTTTGAGGGAATACACTGACTGACGCTCCGGTATCAACCAAGAAATTGACACCAGAGTTCCTGTCCTTTATGAATAACAGGTTGGTAGTGCGAGTACTAGACGCCATTAGGACTCGCTGCTGGGGTTTCCGACGAAAAATTGCAAGGGGAGATGCACTTCCTAGCCTTCTTTCCAAATTTCGAGTGGTAGAAGCAGATCTTCCCGGAACTCGAACGATGCCTCTTCGTAAATCTTGACCGAGAATGGCTTCTTTGCCGTTGATTTTGTAGCAGAGAACAAACGTGGTTGAGTTGTTGACTTAACTCTTTCACTTTCAACTCCAGTTCCGATTGTGTGTTCACGTTGTTGACCGGAGCTGTGTCAATCTCCACTACTTTGTCGGCATTTTCTGCTAGTTTATCAACTGGAGTAGCAGGATCCATAGTGGCCAAGACACGCTGAGCTGATGGAGGAAGTTTCTGCAAGAACAACTGTCGAAAGATGTCCTTATCGAAGGTTTGTGCGCGTTCGCCTAGAGCGCACTGCATAGCCCTCAGCATTTGAGTGGGCTTACGGTCTCCAAGTTCTTCTTTTGAGATTAACTGATGTAGTTTCTCACGCTCGGAGACAGTGGTGCGGCGCAGGATGGCAGACTTCAGATCGTTGTACGGGTCCTCACTCGTGGAAGGAGATACGATGACGTCACGGACTTCAGAGATGATGCTCGCTGGTAGAGAGGACAAAACATGATCGTATTTCGTCCTGCTAGTGGTGATCCTTCCCAAGTTGAATTGTGATTCCACTTGGTGGAACCAAATAAATGGATCACCCGGCCAGAAGACGGGGAGCTTTACGCTCAAGTGGGAGATGGCACCAGCGTCGTCAGGCATCTTCTCCTATGCTTGCTAACGTACAAGCAAGACGACAAGTTCCCAACGAAGGAGTGGAGGTTGAGACGAGCGCAGGCACAGAGCGCACGGGCAGGGGTGAGGGGCAGAGGGCACGAGCGACATTACAGTCTGGTCCTAGTCGCTCGGGTGAAGGGGGTGATGGGCACGAACGACGTTACAGTCTGGTCCTAGTCGCTCGGGTGAAGGGGGTGATGGGCAGCACGAACGACATTACAGTCTAGTCCTAGTCGTTCGGGTGAAAGGGGTAATCCAGCTCCGGGGTCACCAATTGTTGGTTTACGTCGTCGTCGTCGTTGGCCTAGGCAAGCTACGGCTTGGGACCGTAGCGCATCTATCCGGTATAGGTTAACCTGGATGATGTAGCCATAAGCACTGCCGCTAGTTAAGTGCCAACCAGTGATTATCTCACTAGCCGTATTGAGTCCGTTAGGCGAAACTACGACAGTACCAAAGGTGGAAAATATAACCTTTGGTTTTCTATTATTTATTTGCAAAATGGACATGGCATTAGATTAAAATAAATATTTGAATATAAATGATTAACTGACAATTGTGATATATAATTAATTATGTTTACATACAATAAAATAATATAGTATACATAAAATTAGTATTAATGTGGTTCACAATTGAATTATAATGGGGTAACTAATTTAAAATGAATTTATACTATTCCGAAATTCAAGACGGTAAAATTAACATTTAACTTGAAACTAAAATAAGAGTATTCACTACACAGTATTCGCAATTTTCGCAATTTCCATGGCAATCTTTAAGATGCATTTTTGTGAGGCATGCAATGTCCGCCCTTGTTTCGTCCATAAATCCTTTCAGGTACGAAACTTTGTTTAGTGAGTTGTTTGGTTTTATTCCTTGAATATTAGCCAGGACAATATTTATGTTCTTTGTTTTGCTTTGCCCCTTGTGCATTTCCAGTTCGTTTTCCTTTGGTATCGCGTGTTTAGTAGCACTGGTCCTCCGAGAGAGATCCGTTTCCGCCTACCTGTTCTGGTATCTTCTTGCCAGGAAGTGATCCGGCTCGGGGGTTCCCAGTTGTGTTAACTGCATGCTCTGTATGAGACTTAGCAGCTATATTGTTTCTACGATGTTGAAAAAATTTTGTTCGCCTATCTGTGTACATATTTTGCTTTATATTTTTCCTGTTGTCCTTTGAACCTCGTCCTTTGTCCTTTGAATTTGTCAGGAGATGATGGTGGTAGCAGTTTTTTTCCGTATTGGCAGGTTCCATATGTCGCGTAAATCTTGCAAATTTCCGGATGGTAGAATCTGCAGTTGTCACCGAGTTTACAGTGACCATTATTGTAGAAGAAATTGCACAAAGGAAGGTGTTCATATATACATTGCCCTCACTTATATCTACAATCTACTTTCACATAATATTTGCATATAATTTCTTCCCCATTTTTATTTGGGGCTTTGTTTTTGACGGTTTCAGTCTACTTTCTTGATTTCCTACTTGTGTTTTTCCTACTAGTGCTAATGTCTTTTGTTTGAATTTTTTGGATTAAGTGTTGTACCTGTGTTTCATTTTTACTCTCTGTCGCATTTGTATTTATATTCTTTCATATTCTCACCCTCCTTGTGTGTTGGTACTTTTTTTTCTACTTCCCTATTCCTCGTTTCCGCTGTTTTTCTCTGTTTATTTTTAAGTTTTCTCTTTTACTTTCCTCGTTTTTTCTATTTTTCTCTGTTCACTGTTAAACAATTTCCTCTTTCTTTCTCCTCGTAGTCTTTTTCTGCTTTAAAGACCGTAAAAGAGTTTATTTCGATCCTGCAGTTTTTGCAGAAAAACTTTATCTCATTCAGCTGTTTTGCGCCTGTTAGAAGAGATTTCTTCATCTTGCCATTCCAGGCATTTGAAATCGAATAGCAGTTGGCAGAGGTCATATCTAATTGCCTTTGCTTCATCTGTTACTTTTTCATAGTACCCACAGGGTTGTAAGAATTTATTTGCTGTTGCCATATTACTAACAGTAAGTAAAAGATGGTGCCCGAAAATTGACTGAAAAGGGTAATTAAGAGAGTTATTTGGTTTGACTAAAAAACTGGAGGAGGGTATGTTTTTCCGTTACTTCGGGAGATGGGGGATGTGGCACGCTATACAGGGTGTCCCATAAGTCCGGCATCATAGGAGAAATTCATATTTTTCTATTTCTACGAAACATAATTCATATTTTTCTCTTTCTACAGGCCATAATGTCTGTGAGCAAGGAAGAACGAATCCAGATAATTCTACTCATAGGAAATCGGAGTCAAAGAGACTTTGCAACAAGTCTGCTAACACAACTCTGTGTTATTGGCTCGCGGTCTGGATACAGTCTGTTAAATTCAGCAGCGGCCTCTCTTTGACTCCGATTTCCATGAGTAGAATTATCTGGAATCGTTCTTCCTTGCTCACAGACATTATGGCCTGTAGAAAGAGAAAAATATGAATTATGGTTTGTAGAAATAGAAAAATATGAATTTCTCCTATGATGCCGGACTTATGGGACACCCTGTAGATTCTCACTGATTAGTGACCGGGAGTGTGGCCGCAGGGGATAACTGAGGGATATTGCCTTTCGATGGGAGAACTAATTTCCTTTTGAAGCGAAAACACTCGGAAAAACGCTGTATAGGTTTAACCGATTTGTTTTTATTTACTTTAATTTGATACACGCCGCGATTTCAGTTCTTAAAGAAAAATACAATTGTGTGCAGTATATAACTATATATTCACTCAGATATTGCCACTGCTTAAAACTGATTAACTGCAGAATTTTTGTTCTAATACACTTTCATTTGCACTTCAAACGAAACACGTGCAATCGTCACCGGGCAGTGTCACACGTATATATATATATATATAGGGTGGCGCAAAAGTCGCGCTTCATAGGATTTCTCATTGTTGAATATATTATGTTTTTTTTTTAGGTAGGGGGTGGCTGCGAAATTAACAATAGACGAGAGAGTGAGTTTGACTTTAATGCATGGCATACCAGGTATAACAAATCGATGAATCGGTACAGAATTTAAATTCTGTACAGATTCATCAATTTGTTGTACCTGGTATTTCACACATTAAAACCAAGCTCATCCTCTCGTCTATTGTTAATTTCGCACCCATCCCCTACCTAAAAGAAAAAAAGAATATATTATAGTAACACTGAAAATTCCTATGATGGGCGGCTTTTGCACCACCCTGTATATATATATATATGCGCCTCGGTGGTGTAGTGGTTAGCGTCGCTGACTACGAATCCATCGGCCCCGGGTTCGAGACCCGATGGCAGCCGGCGCGCAGCAAAACCCAGCTGTTCATCCTTCCACACAATAAAGAAAGTGGCTGGTAGATAAATGAGTACCCTAGGTGGCCTAGTGGTTAAGACGCTGGGCTGCTGATGGGGCGTGGTTCCGATTCCACTTTAAACTGTAGGTCTAAGGTAGAGTGAAAAGCTTGACTTTCGTCAGAATGAACAATTCGGGCGGAAGCTTACCAAAGGTGTGTATATAATATATATATATATATATATATATATATATATATATATATATATATATATATGTGTATATATATATATAGTGGTGTTCCTCAGGGTCCTGTCTTATCACCCACTATTTTCCTTTTATTTATCAATGATCTATTAAGTCGTACTTCCTGTCCTATTCACTCCTACCCTCCACTTCTCCACCCGCTTCACAGCGTCCCTTTTAACAGCCACTGCATGATTTGCGTAGGACGGCTATGGTGCTCCTGACCTCTGATCTTTCTGCTATCTCTGATTGCGGTAGAGAAAACCTTGTGACTTTCAATGCCTCAAAAACTCGGTTCTTTCATCTGTCAAATCGTCACAATCTTCCACACGACTATCCCCTTACCTTCAACAATACACAAATCAATCCTTCTTCTTCTTTTAACATTCTTGGTATTTCCTTTTCCTTTTCTCTTTCCAAAATAGCTTCTGAGAGGTTAGGTGTGCTGTACCTCCTCGGCAGTACACGGGTCTTCTCCGCCCCTGTATGAAGTACGCTTCTCGTGTATAGGGTGGCTCAACCCACGCAGCTCTACTTCACCTGGCGGAGTCAAAGGCTTTTCGTCCCATCATTTTCCTGCCTCTTACTTTCTGTCTTCAAACTCATTCTTTTTGCCGCAATTGTTGCCTCAATCTCTCTTTACTGTCGCTATTATAACGGACACTGTTCTGAACTCTGTAACTGCATACCTCCTCCTTTCAGGAGAGCACGTAGTATCAGACTTTCTACACAGTCTCAGTCCTCTCCTGTCCAACTTTCTCACGCAAGGATTAATCGGTATCTTTATTCATTCATCTACTCAACCGGTGAACTCTGAACAATATTTCTCAATTCATCTTTCCTCCTGTCTAGACCTATCTTTCAAACGCAGATTGTCCAAGCATCTCGAAAACTTTGGATCTTGATTTTGGTTATCTCTTTCTATGGGAGGGAGCATTTTTGCGGGCATTCGTCCTTGGCCTTTTCTTCCTGCACAAAATAAAATATATACATACCCCTCTGTGGTGTAATGGTTAGCATCACTGACTACGAATCCATCGGTCCGGGTTCGATTCCACGCGACGGTAGTGGGGGCGCAGCTCACCCAGCTGTTCAGCCTTCCATACAATTCAAATTCGTTGGGAGGTAAATGGCTATCCTGGATAGCCTAGTGATTAAGACGCTGGGTTACTGATCAGGAGATCGTGAGATCGAGTCTAGACGAAGACTTTATAAGTTCCGACTACCGGTGGTAGGTCCTGATTCAGACTTCACGTTAAGCTGTAGGTCTAAGATGGAGCAAAAAAGCTTAACCTTTGTCAGAATGAACAATTGAGACTGAAGCAAAACTAAGGTTACTAAAGTACAGTGTATATACTGTCTAGTGATGTTGTTTGGAAACTTAAGAAAGGAACGTCAGGTCGTTGTACATTATCTCCTCTTATTGTAATCTATATTACGTACACTACATCTCGAGTTCATTAAATATTGGTGAAATAAATTTCATTTTTAGTCCATTAAAAAAAATATTACTTCTATTAATATTTATATCGTTACTTGTACTTTTATTTATTTTTGGGCCTACTTTGGTTTAGTTTTTTATTATTAATAAATGATGCAATTTTTTTTTACCCTTTCATGGGCAACAGTTTTAAAAATTCTCTTGGCAAGTTAAGGCATTGTCTTAATCCTAGAAAGCCAGTGTTGGACCGCAAACATAACAACTGGTGTGGAGTATGCGTAACCCCAAATGAAAATTATATTTATAGGTTGAATTAAATAATTTATTATTACTAAACAATATTAAAAATTAATTTGCGTACAATAAAAGATATCATTTATAGAAAAACAAATGTACTTTTATTGCAATAGGGCACGTTGGCTTTCTGTAGTTAATAGCGATTACCCTCAATGAATTTTAATCTTTGTTTCCTAACCTAATTGATTAGATTGTGAGTCAGTTATTCCTGTAGTATTCCGAAATATGGCGATCATTGTTGTAAACTTAAAAAAAAAAAGTTTTTACTGCAGTAAAAAAAAAATAAAGTAATTTGATTTAAAGCAAGTCGAAAAACTCTTAGGTAGCAAAACCCCAATTTCACAGGAGTAGGAAAACGTTGAACACTGTCTAATGCTGTTTCTCAACAGGGTGCCGCGAAGTTTCATGAGAATGACAAAAATAAGGCATTCATAAGTTAGTGAAGATTAGGAAATTTCAGATGAAACAAAATATTCGTGATTTATTACAGCCATACGAAAACTGTATAGGCTGGATGTTGAGACGGATGGAAGACGAAAATCCTTCTTTAAGCTGCGTAAGGAGAACAGATGCCACTCAGGTGCCTTGAACCAGAAAAGACTGGAAACCAATAATCTGATGTAAGGAACGTTTAGAAACGTTTGCAATGTAATTATTTCGAAGGGAAAGAAATGGAACTGGATTATAATGTTTGCAGAATTATGTCCCAACACGAATTCAAACGAAAAATTAAAATAAATTTAGTGAAGGTGGCCAAAATTTTGTTTAGTATTACAGGGTGGTCCGAAAACCGTGTTTCCAAAAATAATTTAGTGTTAATTTTTTTTTGGGGGGTACAATTTTTATGATCACCCTGTATACTTAATACAGCATTTATTCCAGAATAAGGTTTCATTTAACTTCAAAATAGGTCGTCAAATGATTTTTCAAAGTACAAAGAAAATAATTTTTTTTTTTTTCAGTTACGTTAATCAAAATAAGATTTCGTTTCGCTTTGTTCGCTTTGTTGATAAAATAAATACTATATGTTTCAAAGGACAGTGGAACTGATGTAATTGCACTGAAAAAGTTTTAGTGATTCTGGTAATTCATAGGATTCATTCGGCTATTGAGGTGAAACCTTAGTTAACCTTATTTTTGTTTTCTCCCGAATTGTTCATTCTGACAAGGGTCAAATTTTTCGACCCCACCTTTGACCTATAATACCCAAGTTATAGGCACCAGTACTACTAATTTTAATCATTAAACTTAATATTGCAATGATAAATAAAGTACGGTACATAACAACGTAATAATGCAATTGGTCATAAATCAATATTAGTTACAAAAGGCTTCATACATATAAATGTCAAATGCAACAACATATACAATGAATTACATTAAATTATACAATAATAAGCGATTTTTTTATTTAAATTTGTACGCAAAGAAAACGGATTGCTTATAAACGAGCGGAGAATTCTTTGCAACGGTACTTTTAGGCTGGGACTGAGCGAGGGCCTATAGGCGAATGTGAGCTCCAAAGCACGAATGGAGTAAAACTGTCTTTGAAATAGGTGAAGAATGGTATGGTAAGCCTACAACCAAGAGATGCTTTGATGTGCGCAGGTGATGGAAGACGACTTAAAATTTCAACTGTTAAATATTGAGGAACATAAGATTTTGTCGATTCCATTATTTATGGTTGCCTTTCCTCTGGTTTGGTTCCTCCAAAATTACTTGGTGATGGTCTTGGTTGATTTTTAATGGTCACCCTTTTAGGTTAACTATTTTGAGGTCTGCTTACGATATCGTGGAAGTGTTTTCATGAGGGTGCCGTTGTGTCAAGCCTTGGTGATAAGTGTTCCTTGACGCAAAAGGCGTCTTTTGTTGTAACTTGAGACTGATCCCTAGAAAACCTTCTTCATTATAGATTTCTACTGGTAACTACAATTTGTGTGTTTACAATAAACTGTGACGAGCCTGGTTTTGTTTGTGTTTACTCAGGAATTTCTTCAGAGATCTGGACCTCATTAAGAATACTGTACAGGCAGAAAAACCCTTCGTAAAGGTGACCTTTTATACTACCACTCAATATACACGTCAAAAATGTATTAAAATTGTAGGCCTAAAAGGAATGTTTATGAGCTTAACGTGGAATCCGCACCACGAACCGCCAGGGAAGTCTGAGATTACAAAGTTCTCACCTGACTCGTCTGAATCACTATGCTACGCATGCCGGTATTAATATTAAGAACTGTTCACGTTTCTGATTTCAGCATGTGAGAATTTAAAAACTATGTTGTAAATGTGTGTATAAATATTAAACTAAAATAAACACACACACACACACACACACACACACACCATGTAGATGGAGTTGTATAGGAGGTAAACGGATACATAAGCCCTCTGACACAACAAAGTCCACTCCATTACAATAGAATAAACATGACCCCTTTAGCTAAAAACAAATTGGAAAGAAATCGTATCCTTAGCAAACCTGACCCCGAAGGTAACTAGGCCCCTCCTGCCATAGGGTAGAATCAATTCGGAAAAAAGATGTCCACAATGAAAACTACATAAGAAATGTACTTTCAAACCTTAATTTCGATCTATCTTGTCCTCCATTCCAGAGGACTTGATCTCTTAATAGTACATGTTTTTGCTTCCGGTAAAAATCTGTTTATGTTTCTAGTATATATGTTTTTTAAGTTCAATAACCACACTTAATAACAGACAAAAGATTAAAGCAATAAAGTGGGAAACTAGGAGCTAGTTGGACTCGAACCCACGTTGCGTGGTTTCAGTGTCAGCATTCCTACCAACCACGCCATCCCGGACACTCCCATAAAGATCTGTTCAAGCGAGGCCAATATTTACTCTATTTGACCATGCTCCTTTCTGTTCCCTCTTTTTTATTAAGTGGTGGTGGATTGCATGGTCGGTAGTGCCATCGACTCTGAAACTGCACGACTAGGTTACGTCATGACCACTTTGCAACACCGCATCTGTTAGAGTAGTGAGGCTAAACGACGTTGCACCTGTTCAACAGTTAGATGGGTGAGCATCCTGGCGTCCTGGCCGATCAGATGATGTAACGACTCGTGATTCGGATTCTACAGTAAGCCGTAGGTCCCCTCCATCACATGACCCTTGCCATTACGAAGGAAATTAAATAACCACAAACACACTTAAACTATATTTCATTTAAACGAAAAATTTGTTTGGATATTAGATAAACAAAGTACAAACAGGGTGTCCATAAATTATGCTTACAAATTCAATTAACATTGAAATGAATTTATACAGACAATTTATGGACATCCTGGATAGGGCATGTGTTCAAAATTATGAGTCCTAGCTTTGCTAAAATTGAATTAAATAAATGATGAAACTTGGAAATAAACTTTGTTTAGATGAACAAATATAAGATTATATTTACTTGGAATTAATCAGTTTCAATTTTGCCACATGAATTAAAGCCCAATTCCAAGTAGGCCCTAAATATAATCTTATATTTGTTTAATGTAAAAAAATTGCAGTAACATCATTTATTTAGTTCAAGTCATCATAATTATAGCACTAGACTCCCCATGGACTTTATACTGCAAACCAAACTATACAGTACAATGGAAACTGCAGGAAATGCATTCTTTCAAAGGGGCAGATGTATTGAATACAATTTCCTTAGATATCAGACAGGTTCCATCACTAAATGTACTTCGCAAATTACTAAAGAAATACTTCATTAGCTCCTACTGATGTATAAGTTCACTACTACCATTATTACCATAGTAATAACCACAAATAATTTAGCCACAAATAATCTAAAATATGTTAATTACATTAAACTTTTAATTTCATAATTCATCCTATTTTTTGTATTAAATATAAAATTGATAATTTTATTTAAAATTGTATAAAATAATCAAATACTACTTTCATAAAATTTTACCTCGTGTTTTTTATTAGTATTATTAGTAGTATTATTTGCTATTTACATTTCTCACATGTAATAAATAAACTAAATCCCATTTATTTTTTACCAAAAAAAAACTTTCCATGCTTCCAACGGCATATTCAGATTAGAACATTGTGATTATATTAATGTCATATCAAATATCTAAATTGTACAGAAAAATATTGAAAAATATTGTAAAAATCTGTCACTTGCATTAATTTTCTGAATAGTTTCTTGTTTTTGTTTTAATTTTAACAAAATTTGGACTCATAATTTTGAACACAAAAGCTTTGCTAGACTAAAATACAATTTTTTTGTTTTTGTTTAAATTAAATAAAGAAGTTTTTGGATACAATATTATAAAAGTGCCCCAACGCAATTTTCTCGCAATTTTCCACTGAAATACCTTTTATCTTTCAATCCATGAGCTTGTGTGTGTGTGTGTGTGTGTGTGTGTGTGTGTGTGTGTGTGTGTGTGTAATATAATATGAATGAGTTCCCTCTTTTAATCTACGTAACAAGAGCAAAAGCGTACTCACCCTCTACAATGCACTAATTTTGTACCCTTTAAAACAGCTTTTTGTATAGTCCCTTTTTTATCAAATCTAAATTTTTCACGGGTGGAATATTCCCAAATTAAATTTTCATTTTGCTTCGGTAAACATGAATCTTCCGCTAAATACTGAAGCTAATAGCTTTTACTTTACTTTCATCCTTTACTGACTTAATTTTTCACACAAAATTTTGTAAACAAGTTCGATTACAGTGCCTTAAATCTCGACACTGTAAAATCTTTAATAACTGTAATACGGTTTCGGTCCTTAATTGCTTAGAGTTTAATTAAAGTAATAATTTATTACTGGCTGGGAAGAAGGTTCCATCTCGCTGATGCCATTCCGATATAGAAGTCAGAGAACAAACGTTTGGATTAGAAGTCGAGCGGGTTCCTTTAATTAATAAATTGATCAGTGAGATTCCTTTGAGACAGAATTAAAGCGAGGTCGTCTTTTCTTCAAACAATTTGGTTTATTTCATGATTTCCTTCTTATTCACTGATCCACACACCTTTAAATATATTTCAGGAAGTTCTCTCTCTCTCTAGATATATATACACACAGTATATATATATATATATATATATATATATATATAGCAAACAACCACAGGGAAAAGGAAAAGGAAACACGAAGTCCGAGCGCTTTCGTGATATATTCACATCTTCAGGGAGAAACAAAAAATAGGCAGAGTTTACAAAGTAAATGAGTTAAATACACAAGCAAAAAAATTCCCAATCGGCAACTCAAATTAAAGACCATAAAACCCTCTAAAGATTTTTTCCCTGTGGTTGTTTGCTTATTAATAAGATCACGTGTTATTCTGTGATTTTAGTGCATGCATATATATATATATATATATATATATCGTGTCCCCCCAAAAATGGCCACCTTTTTCACCGGGTCAACAAAACCACAATTCTAAGGATAACTAAATGAAACAGAAAAATCATATTAAACCTTTATATTATCCTTAAAATGAGAGGTAGTTTATTTAAATCGGATGAGTAGTCTTTTTACAAATTCAGCTTGAACAATAGTCGTTAAAAATAGTTCATAAGAAGGTAATTAAAGAATTAGTTGAACATTAACGTTTACAATGAACAAAAACAAACAATAAAACATCAACGCAGCAAGTGTCCATGTGTCTTTCATTATTATCGATGAACAAATGTAGCCTTGTGCTCCACTGGTGAACTGCTGTAGAAGTGTTTTTTTTCATTCAGTTTATTCCATGCTGTTAAAGTTCACTCCCAAACTTGATTGACATCCTGCATATTGTAAATCTGTAAACTTTGTCAACTAATTGTCCCCAGTGTCACACAATGCTACAAATGGTCATTGATAATAATGGAGAACACATTGCATTGAATGTGTGGTTTGGAAATGTGGATTTTGTTCACCTGGTGAAAAAGGTGACGACAATTTTGGAAGAGACAGGGCATACAGTATATATAAAGTTGGAAAAATATACTCGCGCGCTCGCCCTTGGAGAGGGAGTTTTTTGACCGGGAGAGTAAATACTGTTAAAGATGCTTGAAATCTGCAAGTAAATACATTCCTACAATATTCCTACCTGGTTGGTTACTTGTAGCTTCCAAACATTGTCTAGCCTAAGGCCCAGCGTTTATTGTAGATTTCTCTCAACTGTTGAAGAGCTTCAAATTTTGTAACTATCATATACTGAAGGATTTCTTTACATGCTCGTAAGTAATTATAATTTTATTTATCTAGAAGTCCCTCCTCAATAAATTACTACAATGTATTATAATTACTATAAAATTACATATAATTTTCTATTTAAGTTAAAGGCCAATAAGAGTAATTATTCATGGTTGGCGAGTGAAATGTCAATGTTTATTTCAGGGCAAACCTCTCTCTCTCTCTCTCTCTCTCTGGTTAATTGTGCCTCATACAGCATGATTAACCATCGAGCAGCTCACTTTTTATCACTTGCCTCATAAACACCTCTAAGTGGGAGACTCTTGAATTCGCACTAGCAACAACGGGTAATCACCCAAGAAAAACTTTCCTACTCCATAACGGACAAGTACACGGGGATAAATACAATACAGGGGTCTCCCACTGATATTCCTCGCCGGAAAGAGGTTTTCTTTACTCTCGTGGTGTGCACAACAGCGCGAAGTATGAAGGACTCAATATATCACTTGCTGCATAACACTTTTCATGGCGGGAGACCCAAGTTGAAACTCGGCGACGTTCAAAGTGTTGGCAGACACATACACAGGACAGACATCCAATAACAGAAAACACGCTCTCACACTTGCATGCCTCGTTAATACATCTTAGACTAGGGTAGAAAAATAATATTTTGTAGAAACACACAATTTCATAACAAAAAAACCTTGGATAAAAATGCATGGTATGGATTAAGTGAGGTAGCATTGCATTTCTGCCGACAATTTTTTTTTTCGTTTGGTTGGCGGATGCACGTGACAGGTGACGGCATGATATGGAAAAACTTATTTCCGTTCTTAATTCTAGTTTCCATATGTTCGAGGTTTTTGTGACGATACCAAGTGGTTGATGTGCGATCGGCGCAAGTACGAGTATATTATTGGTTAGTTTGTACAGCGATGCTATTTAGTGTACTATTTACTATTTACGGCTCGCATGCCGTAATTGTAGAACTATCTTATATAGTCTCCTCTTTCTTGTTAAATTCCCTTGGCTACTTTTCCAGGGTCAAGGTATTTTTTCAATCTTTTTCTATACCTGCCTCTGGCGGGGAGGGAGTGGAGGGTCGGGAGAGAGTCTTATGCTTTTCTATCCAGTTTTCTACTACTGCTAGAATAGTTAAAAAATGAACAGTTTAATAAGGGAACCTTCCTGAGTGGACTGAAAAATCTTTGAGGCTTCCTCTTGCCCTTGTAGCATTCTCTCTCTCTCTCTCTCTCTCTCTCTCTCTCTCTCTCTCTCTCTCTCTCTCTCTCTCTCTCTCTCTCTCTCTCTCTCTCTCTCTCTCTCTCTCTCTCTCTCTCTGTAAAATATATGGATATATTACAGGAATAAATATAATTATTGCATAACATTTGCATGTTATTACTGAAGTCCTCTTCTGATATGATGAATGAGAAACTATCTATATAAAAAGGTAAATAAATAGGTAAGCGAAAAATATGATGAATGAAGGTTTTATTATGTAAATTGCTACACTGAGAATATTTTCAAATGCTCCATTGAAATGCAAATGCCTATTACTTAAAATATGAATCTGTAAATAAATGTTACAAATTAATCATTCAGACATGCGCTTGTTGCTATATTTATTCCATCATGAAAGGCTGACAAAAAAGAAACCAAAAAAACCCACCATTCAGATGTTAATTTTAGTTTTCAATATGTTTATTGGACTAATAACAAATAGGTACGTCTTTCACTTTATGAATTTTTAGTTCTACAGCAATTGATAGTGATAATTCAAATTCTCATTTTCACAAATTCTCACTCATTTTCACAAATTTTCACTCATTTTCACAAATTCTCTTTTTCACTTTGAATTAAAATTCTCTTTGACAAAAATTGTTTGGATGCGAATCTATTGTATAAACTGATTTCTTCCTCTAATTTTTTTCACCTGGGAAACTTTTATTTCTGTAATTACTTACCTTTTTGTGTCTTATTTCTTCAATTCTTCACCTTTCTCTCGGTTAACCTAGGTTTTGCTTCCGCCCGAGTTGCTTATTCTGACGAAGGTCAAACTTCTCATTCCACCTTAGACGTACAGTTTAACGTGGACTACGCCCCACGACGGGCGGTCAGAAATTGCAAAGTCTTCGTCAGGACTCGATCTTACGACCTCCCAATCAGCAGCCCAGTGTCTTAACAACTAGGCTACCCAGGGTACCCATTTATCTAGCAATCAATTTTTATTGTATGGAAGGATGAGTAGCTGCGTTTGCTGCGCATCTCCTACCGTCAGCGGGTCTCGATCCCGGGGCCCATGGATTCGTAGTCAGCGTTGCTAACCACTACACCACCGAGCCGTATAAATGAACCTTGGAAACTGGGAAACCTTTTTCTCTAATTCTTTACTTTGTTCTCGGAAAATATTTTCTTTCTCAGAATCTTCACCTTTTTCTGAGAAACTGTTTTCTTTCTCTAATTTTTTACTTTTCTTTTTTCTCTCATTCTTCACCTTTCTCTAATTCTTTACCTTTTTCTCGAAAACTGTTTTCTTTATTTAATTCTTCATTTTTACTGGGAAAATGTTTTCTTCCTCTCATACTTTACCTTTCTATTGGAAACTTTTTCTTCAGTTCTTAACTTTCTGGGAACTATTTTCTTTACCTAATTCTTTTTACCTTTTTCTCGGAAACTATTTCCCTTAAGTAATTTTTCACCTTTTCTGGGAACTATTTTCTTTCTCTAATTCTTCACCTTTTGAAAACCTTTTTCTTCAGTTCTTAACTTTCTGGGAACTATTTTCTTTACCTAATTCTTTTTACCTTTTTCTCGGAAACTATTTCCCTTAAGTAATTTTTCACCTTTTCTGGGAACTATTTTCTTTCTCTAATTCTTCACCTTTTGAAAACCTTTTTCTCTAATTCTCCACTTTACTCTGGTTTTTTTTTTTCACTAATTCCTCACCTTCCTCTGGGAAACGTTTTTTCAATTCTTCGTCTTTTCTGGGAAACATTCTGGTTTTCATTCTTTAGTTATTTACCTTTTCTCTTCTACTTCCATCTCCTTTTTCTCTATTCGTTTATTTTTTTAACCCCCTTTCCAATGTTCCCTCTAATTTTTTTTAGTCCGTGTGCTCAAGAAATTTCCGTTGTGCATACATTTAGATTCATGGTGAAAAATTGTGCAAACTTTTCTGAGCGCTATTATCTTCAAAATTAAATATATAAATGTTAAATACTTAATAAATATTATTTCCATAAGGTGATAGCTTGATCATTACGGTACTATTAAATGGATATTAAAAAACTGTTTACAATATATATATTCTTAAAAAGAAAACATTTTATCCATTCTAAAAATATGAATAAAATAAAAAATAGTAAAATAAAATTCAACAAAATAAAGAAATAAAATAAAAATAACATTAATTGAAAATTATTATTTTAGTTATCATTTCTCAAAACAATTTTAGCATTTAGCAATTTAAATAAACTATCAAGATTAATACATGACTTTATCCATTCACAAAATAGGAATAAAATAAAAAATAATAAAATTCAATAAAAAAAATATAATCAAAATAACATTAAATGAAAGTGCCTTTCATTTAAGTATGATTATGATTTCTCCCTACGATCTTTAGCATTTGCCCATTTCAAATAAACTCTATGAAGATTAATACATCCATCATCATTCAGGTAACTTTTAATTCGCATGAGCATGTCAAAATGATTTTCTTTCAAGTGGTTTCTTATTTGTTCTTTATAGAATTCATTAAACTGAAGCCACGCTCACAATCCACACTAGATGCTAGGAAAGTTCCCCCAATATCCATCAACTTAGCAAGGTCACAAATTGTTCATTTGGAGGACGAATGTCACCATATCATCAAAGTTTTTAACCAGCTTACTTTTTATTTTCTCGCATACAACAAATTTAAAATCATTGTACTGTTCGATTATGGAAGAACTTTCACCAAGAAAATCTGCATATTTTGCACATAAATCTTTAACATGCTCACTGCCAAAGTCAAAGTCTTTCTGTAAAATAGCCGAACAATCAAAGGCAGACCATTCTTTTACTTCATTTTCAGGAAACCTGTCTTCCAAATGGGAACAAAGTTTTTCTATGAAAGTTAACCTTGTGTGACGGTATATTTTTGACATTACTTTAGTTACTGTCGTGACTCATGATACACTTGAGCCTGTGCGCATTTTATTTTGCTGTGTGCGCGGGTTTCACAACGCGTGTGCGTGCGCACACGCGCGCACCTTAGAGGGAACATTGCACCTTTCTTTATATTTTACTTTTTCTCTTTTATTTCTCTCCTTTCAGTTTTACATTCTCTCTCTCTCTCTCTCTCTCTCTCTCTCTCTCTCTCTCTCTCTCTCTCTCTCTCTCTCTCTTTCTTTCTCTCTCTCTGCAAACCGGGATGGGAGGAAGGTAAGGTGCTTACCTGGGCGGGGAACGACTCACTTAAGGAAGGAGGTAGAGAAGGTGCGCGTGGCTAGTCGGAGGACTGCGATCGTTGTCCACGCTGGTGGCAACGACCTGTTCCTCAAAAGCGGTAGGGTAGGTCTTTCAGAGGGGATCATCACCGAGATCATGTCTCTTGCGGATGATCTAAAACTGAAGACAGACAGGGGAATGTTAATGGGAATTTTACCGCGAATGAATGCCAGTGACCACGCACTCAGTAAGGTCATTGGCATCAACGAGAGGGTGCAAGACTTGTGCGTCCCGCTGGGCGTGAGGTTTATTGACCCCTTCGACGCATTTTGAGGTAGGTGGGACCTTTACCAGAGAGATGGTGTCCACCTCAATAACAGGGGTAAAGGTGTGCTAGGCGCGCTGCTCGACCGGCACCTATACAGAATGGTGAGGTCGAGTCCGGGGAGAGATGATGGGCCCCCACCGGGGAGGGATGATGATGAGCCGGTGGCGGACGTACCTTCAACTGAAGGGTGCGTCCAGGTACAGGTGGGTGACCCTCCTCCTACGTTGGAGGGGGCTCAGGCTCCTGCGGAAGTTGCCCCCTCGTTAGTGAGGGGCTCTTCAACTCCCGACAGCCCTGGCTGTTCGGGAAACGGGTCGTGCTAGGGGGCGGTCAGAATAGGGGTGGCTCCCTCCGTGCAATGCTTTTTAATGCTAGGTCGATTAGGAACAAGTTTTGCGAGCTACGGGCGCTCTTAGCATCAGAATACCAGGATATCGTTGCTATCACCGAGTCCTGGATTCATACTGATCGTAGGGACTATGTTGGGGAGTTCGAAATTCCCGGGTATAGAATGTTTCGCAAAGACCGCACCCGTGGGGAGGGGGGTGGGGTACTAATATACGTCAGAGACACGTTGAGTCCGGTTGACTGCCAGTTCCGGTCGGAACGGGAGCTGCTTGGCGTCGATCTGAATGTGGGAGGGACGAGCTATAGGTTAATCTTGGTGTACAGACCTCCGCATCTCCTCCTCGAGGAGGATACAGCCCTGTACACCGAACTCAGTAGCCTGCTAGGGGATAGGGTGTGTGTAGTTTTAGGAGACTTCAACTGTCGCGGCAAAAAGTGGGAAAACAGGACAGCCGATGCTGAAGGGAGGAGGCTAGATGACTTTGCTGATGAGAACTTCCTCACTCAGTGGGTCAATGAGCATACACGAGGCGAAAGCGTTCTAGACTTAGTGTTCACGACCGAAGACAACCTCGTCACTGGCCTCACCGTTGACGAATCATTGGGCGGGAGTGATCACGGTCTTATTAGGTTCCGTGTGTGCGTCCCTCGGGTGAAGCGTAGTAACTCGAGAGGCAGTAAGCTCGATCTCCGGCGGGCGAACTTTGTTAGCCTCAGGGATAGCGTAGGAGAGATGGGGTTAGAGGTTGGCGGCGATGTTGAGGGAGTGTGGAGTGCATTCCGGGACGAGTTTATGGTGCTGCAGTCTGCTGCCATACCCTCAAAACCGGTCACCCCTGCTTCAACGCAGCCTAAATGGTTCAATCGTGACATCGCTTCGGCTATCCGAAATAGGAAAGTAGCGTATGGGAGGGTGAAGGCCAATCGTTCCCACGAGAACACTGAAGCGTATGTCCGCCTGTGTAGGGAAGTGAAGGCGAAGGTTAGGCTAGCGAAACGTAACGAAGAACTACGGGTGGGAGTGTTCACCAGGGAGGATACCCGCGTCATCCCCGAGCCAGGCGTGAGGCACGAAGGTGCTGGCCTGGATAGTGTTAGATGTACCGCGACAGTCGTTGCCGATAGAATAGACAAACTGAGCGCGTTTAAGGCTCCTGGGCCAGACCAGTTTCTCCTCAGAGTGTTGCGAGAAGTGCGCGACCAAGTGGCTCCCCACCTGGCTACAGTCTTCAACAAATCGTTGGAGATGGGCCAGGTGCCTGGTGACTGGAGGGAAGCCAACGTGACCCCTATCTTTAAGAAAGGGGATCACGAAAGTCCATAGAACTATCGTCCCATTAGTCTCACTTCAGTTGTAGGTAAATTATTAGAAGGGATAGTAGCTGATAGGATCGTTGACCATCTGGATTCCTACAAGCTGCTTGGGGACTCCCAACATGGGTTTAGACGGCATAGGTCGTGTCTCACCAACTTGCTCGAGTTTTTCCACGTCATGTTGAGTGAGTACGATAAGAGTAGGGCTATTGATATACTTTATCTCGACTTTCAGAAAGCCTTTGATAAGGTACCTCACCGCCGGCTAACGACGAAAGTGCGCGCGCTGGGTATCGGTGGGGAAATAGGTAGGTGGATTGAAAACTGGCTGAGGAATAGGCGGCAGAGGGTGGTAATTAAAGGGGCTAGTTCGGGTTGGGCCTCGGTCACTAGTGGGGTTCCTCACGGTTCCGTTTTGGGGCCACTGTTGTTTATCATTTACATAAATGATATCGACAGTGGCATCGTCAGTCGGATCGCCAAATTCGCTGATGACACCAAGCTTGGGGCCAATGTTGGGACGCCCGAAGCGATCGAGGAACTGCGTGCGGACCTAGGTAGGATAGGAGAGTGGTCCGAAAAATGGCAAATGCCGTTTAACTTCGGTAAATGCAAAGTGATGCACATTGGCTACGCCAATCCCAAGTCGGACTACTCGATGTTGGGTAGTGATATCGAGGTGACTGATTTAGAAAAGGACTTGGGTGTGCTAATTAGCAGCGATCTTAAGTTTACGAAACAGTGTGTAGAGGTGGAAAAGAAAGCCCAGAAACTATTGGGTTATATCAGGAGGCAATTTCAGTTTCGGAACAAAGAGATTGTGCTCTCACTGTACAATTCCTTTGTTCGGCCGCACCTGGAGTATGCTGTGCAGTTCTGGTAGCCCACCCTCAGGAAAGATATTGAGAGGCTGGAGCGAGTGCAGGCGAGGGCCACAAAGTTAATCCCTTCCGTTAGGCATATGGGCTACAATCGACGGTTATGCGCCCTGAACTTGTTTTCGGTTGAAACTCGGAGGCTGCGCGGTCAACTGATCGAGGTTTTCAAGCTCTTACGCGGGTTCAACGATGTCGATTTTAGAAGCATGTTTAGTTTAAATGATAACCCAACTCGCAACAATGGTTGGAAGTTGGATTTGAAACGGTTTAGGACTAGTGTGTGTGGGAATTACTTTACTTATAAGATCTGTGACACGTGGAACAGGTTACCTCCAGAAGTTGTGAACAGTTCCTCTGTGGATCAGTTCAAGAAAAGGGTAGACGAAATCTTGCACACTATTTGAGTGTGTAAAGACATTTAGGACCTCAGTCTGCGGAAATTTCTTTTCCTATAAAATAGTTAATATCTGGAACCAACTTCCCTCAGAGGTTGTTTCCAGCAAAGTGTAAATATGTTTAAAAATAGGCTAGACAAAGTACTGAATACTCTCATAGTTCAAGACTAAAACATAAGAAAACTCTGCAGGAGATCGCTTGCACGGTGTCTCTGTGAGCAAGCTAAATATAGAGCTATTTATATATTCTCCACTTTCCTGTAAAATTTCCTTGGCTACTTTTCCAGGGTCAAGGTATTTTCTTCAACCTTTTTCCGTACCTGCCTCTGGCAGGGAGGGAGCGGAGGGTGGGGAGAGAGCCTTCTACTTTTCTATCCAGTTTTCTACTACTGCTAGGATAGTTGAAAGAAAAATAAACTTTTACAAAATTTTCCCTGGCACCCGGTGCCATTGGTACCTCCTCGGTATGGGCCGCAAGGCCTTTTGAGGTACTTCTTTTCCTTGTAACTCCTTGTAACTCTCTCTCTCTCTCTCTCTCTCTCTCTCTCTCTCTCTCTCTCTCTCTCTCTCTCTCTGTCTCTCTCTCAGTTGATTACCACATTTCAACTTGCCCTTGAAAGGAAAGGGCAATTTGAACCTCTGCTTATAACCATCACCTCCTTTGCCAGTGGTTATTAATCGTTTTGTTCTGTAACAACTTTAAATATAATTGTTGCATTAATTTCATTTATAATTCCTATGCATAACTTAAAATATGAAAAGAACGTAATTCTGTAATTATTATTATTATTATTATTATTATTATTATTATTATTATTATACTGTATATAAAACCTTTATCATTATTATTATATATAAAACCTTTATCATTATTATTATATATAAAACCTTTAAAAGGGAAAAGGGAATAAGTTTATTACAACAAATTTTCCTCCTCTTTTCAATAAATGCATTTATCTCAATTAATTAAAATACAACTTCTCACAGGAAACTCATTTCCTCAGCAACCATTTAACTCAATTAAGGAATTACTTCCATCTATGTCCGTCGTGAAAGCAAAAATCCACACATTTCATATATGTTTTGCAACTTATAGTCAATAGGTAGCCTTTTATACTTCAGTAAATAATATATAAAGATTAATATTATATATATATATAAGGGTGTCCCAGGAGGAAATGTCAAGAATGCACCATTTGACTCTTTGGGTATTTCTAAGTAGAAAGTATTATATCGACATGTGCCTGATTCCCAACCGTTACCGAGATACAGGCCTCTACATTTGGGTAACTAAAACATAATAAAAAGCCGATCTTAGATAATATTCAATGACATTTAATGATCATTGGCAACTGTGCAGATCCTCACATTATTTATTTACATTATTTTTTGGTCTGGGGGTTCTTGAAGAGTAACGTTTATCAGCGGGGTAAGCCCGAAACTAGGGAGCAGTTGGTTGCACGTATACAGGATGCGTTCATAAACCTCAGAAATGAACTTCCGCGTTTTCCTTGGCAAGACTCGATGGATCGGAGGCTCGCCGCGTGCATTGAAGAAGGAGGGGGTCACTTTGAAACCATTCTGCAATAAGTGAAATAGTGTATTGTATGTTTGTACTTTTTGTAAACCACAAGTGTCATTAAATAGTATCTAAGATCGCCTTTTCATTATGTTTTAATTACCCAAATGTAGAGGTCTGTATCTCGGTAACGGTTGGGAATCAGACCCATATCGATATAATACTTTCTACTTAGAAATACCCAAAGAGTCAAATGGTGCATTCTTGACATTTCCTCCTGGGACACACTGTATATATATATACAGGGTGTTTGAAAACTTTCTGTACAAATTGTAATGGGGGATAGGCAACACCAAGACAAACCCTTTTCGTCTATAAGTGTATGTCCGCTGACGTCACCATTCGCCGCGAGAGGGCGCCGCTGCAATTGGCTAAAAGGTGAAGTGGGCTAGACTCGCGCTTGCCGCGGGCATTCTTAAATCGGACGTAGTACGCGTAACATGGAGCGCTTCACGACTGCTGAGATGGCTGACATGCATATGGTGTATGGGGCTGCCAATGGAAACGGAAGAGCTGCTGTGAGGTTGTACCGACAGCGCTTCCCAAACAGACGTGTGCCAAACCACCAAACGTTTGCGCATTTGCATCGGCGACTGCGAGAAACTTTTTTTCGAAATTCAAATATGGCTAGTGCGGAAAATATGTGGGTGCTATAGATAATGACTGTGCATAAATATTAGTCCTGCGAAATTATATCTTCAGGTGCCACAAAGCCGTCGAAAAAGTGAAATATAATGATTTTCTTATATTCTGCATTAGTACAATAACTGAAACTTACTTGTTATTATTATATATTAAGTGTTCCAATTACCAAAATAGTTACTGAATTACGCAGCTCTTAGTTTATTTAGATCAATGTTCTTTTGATAATGATCTAAATAATCCAGAACTCACCACGAGGAGGTGGCTGCGTGTCGAGCTCCAACCATGCCCTCCAACCACCCATCCTTGCGCATGTTTTTTTCTATTAACGTTTTATTTAAACTTTATATTCAGCTTTACTTTCGAATGATGGCATTTTTTACGTGACTGAAGTGTTGATCTTATGAAGCCATCTCGCGCGTTCAATCCAAATACTTTTGATGATGCTTCAGTCACTAATTTTACCATTCTTTCTACTACTTGTGTATGACAAGGGAATTTCTCGAATGGAGGGGTACTCTTGTTTTCTATGAATTCTTCAATCTCATTTTCTGTCAGGTGTCTTGTCACAAGTGGTTCAGTGACAATGCATTTTTGCCAATTAATTAAATCAGTATAATCAGTAGCTTCAAATTGAATAACAGGTACTGTGAAACGCCTCACAACTTTTTCCTTGTTTGTTTGCCTTGCTTTCTTTATTCGCCTCCACGCTAATTCTCTTATGGCGCTGCGGTCATCATGAATCATTGATGCTAGAATATTTTCTGGATTTGCAAAAAATGCATTTCTTTGTATGACAGGGTTTACAATATCCTTTACTTCGTCATTCAGTGTTCTTGTTAGTTCAATAGTTTTGAAAACATGTTTTGAGCCATTGACAAAAGACGTACTTTGCTTAATAGAAAACCACATTGGGATGTAGACCTTCATTATAAAAGAAGCAATGTTCATGAGGTTCTCAGATGGACTTACAGTTGAAACGTATAGACGAAGCAAACGATTTGCTGTAGTCAGCCATCGTGAATGTGCCATTTTTCCTGGACTACGATGAGCAAGATCTGGAGAGCAATATCCCTTTGTTATGGCCTGATGAATATCAATTAGATATTTTTGGTCGGTGCTAAGATCTTCACAGTCTACAGTTGGTTCCTCAGCATCAATCCTTTCAAACTCGACAATAGGAAGACTCTCACAGTTCTCTAATTCCCTGCCAATAGGACCGGTGAATCCGCGGGGGCCAGATGTTTTTCCATCCAGCTTTGCAACTAAATGGCGTAATGGCAATTCATTGGCATGGAGCTGGCACACTAAATGTTGAACTGGCTTCTTCAGCTTCAATTCTATAAGCCTTATAACGCCTCCCTTTCTCCAGTGTTGACTGCTGCACCATCGCATCCAATGGCAACAAGGTTTTCCAGGTTCATGTCATTATTTCCAAATACTCAAACATTCCTTTACATATTCTTCAGCTGATCCAGAATTCACAGAATAATGGCCCAAATAATCTGAACCAGGTTCTCTCACTAAAGTGATATGTTCTTCTGTTACCTTCTTCTGATATACTTTGGACTCTTTTTTTTCTTGGAAGAGTGTAGAATCTTTTCGACCATCAAAATAGATTCCTCTGATTGGGACCTGATTTTGGTCTTTCATAATTTCTGATCTCTTCTTTTGTCTTTCTCTTCTGATTTTACTCCTATCCACTACTTCAGATGTATTGTCAATAGAAACTTCTCCAATATCTTGCAATACTGCACTAACAATGAATGCTGCAGCTCGATCTGAAACTGCAGTCCTGTCACAAGCAGTAGCCACTGAAGGTAGATTTGTAGTTTTCCTTTTCTTGAATAATTGTTCTTCAGGTTGTTCGAGCTTTCTCTTCGAGCTAACTGGCTCTGGAAATGTATCGTCTGATATTTCGCCAGATTCACTTTCACTATTTGATGTCGATGATGATAATTCAACATTTGTATCCTGCAATTTCTCCTGTGAAGATTCTTTGGTGAGCCTCACAGCTTCTTTTTGCTTCTTAGCAACGTAGATGCTTTTTTTTGAGAGTGTAATATCTACTCTATCAATAAACAGTTTTCTTTCACTCCTTTGATCTAAGAGGAACGTCACTTCTTCCTTTGGAACCGTTTTTTTTTTGGGACAAGAACATTGTGTTAGTACTTTGCACTTGCACGCTGCAATGTCAAAAAGTTTCGTGTGTGCTTCTTTTTTGAACATATCAATCTTTGCTTTGTAAGCTTCAGAATTTTTTCTGCTTTGGTATGGCTTCATAATGACACGATACTTTTCGTGGTAGCTTCTGAACATTGTTTCAATTCGCCTGTCTGACAGAATTGGGACGGAAGCACTTTCCCAAATTGTTTTCAATTTATCAACAACTTGTTCAAATATTTGAGATATTGAAGGATCTTTATTAGTATTCTGTTTCAAATCGTTTCTTACAAACAAGTAATATTTAAAAACTCCTTCGTATGTAGGAAGATTCCTGTGCCACAAATCTTCCCCCATACCAAACATGGGGCACTCAGTTGAGGCCCTGGTTGATTTTGCACAAACTCGAGACATTTGAAAGTATACAAATCTGAAAAAGAAAGAGCTAATATCAATTATACGTTAATTTCAGTTAATAGTACATGGCAAACTTAGGGCAACACAATACAGAAATGCAAAATATATAAGAAATATAGTTTAGACTATCTGAGTAACGCCAACAACAGAACACCCACCTGCTACGAGAGCGACAGCTACACTGAACCGAGGTACTCACGTGACAGCTGAGTGAGCTGACTATAGAAAACTGTTTTTAGAGAATAGAAACTTTTTTAAAGGTTGACTGAGCTATTTTTATACAAGTGTGAATAAATTCTTGTCTATTGTGCATCGTGGACTCTTCTGTAATTTGGTTAAAATCTGCTTTTTCAATTTTTTCAATATTGAAGGTCATTGTGGCACCTGAAGATATTAAAGTTATGATTTTAAATTTATACCAGCTTATTTCCTCACTACTCCACACATTTTCCACACTAGCCAATTTCAAAATTCGAAAAATGAGTTTTTCACTCCGCCCTACTGTACAGTATCACGGATACGCATTTACGAGTTAAAGTTGATATTCATTTTAAGTATTTACCATTTGTTGTAATTTATGTATTAAAATAAATTTTCCTATGATCCAGACTTTCGGCCCCCCTGTATATACACACACTCGTATATACGTCGGAGTTATAAAATATCGTTCAATTATTTGATGTGAGAGAAATGAGAAATATTTTGAAATAATTTCGGTGGATCAATTGTTTATCGAATTTTTTAATGGGTTGACGCATGCGCAGTAAAAGTTTTACAGGATAGGAGTAGTTCAGTGTTTTCAGGCGTCACCTGTTTGTTATATTAGATGAAACTTTCTCTATATATCTATAGAAATGTTGTAAAATACTTTCCTGTTATTTTAAAATACTGTACACTCAAACCTTTTAAGGAAAGTTTAACTCTTTAGTTTTACATATACTGTATATATATGGAATTAATAAGGGCTGACCTCGCATACCTCACTGGAACACACATTAAAGATTGCCAAGAAACTTGTAAAACTTAGAATACTTTACTGACAAAAAAAGAACACAAACTGACAACTGTTATGTTATAATGTTTCAGCCAACAAAGAACCAAGGATCCACTCATGGCTGGTCTACCTAACCTTGTTTGTAATTGTGTATTGCGTATGTCTTCCGTTGTGGCGGAGGGGATCTACAATTTTACGTGGGTTCCGAACCATAAAAACCTTAATTTTACCACGTTAAACGGTACCCAGTAGTAGTATACCCGCAAAATGTTAGAATGAAATCAATTGTATACAACATGATCAATACTGTTCAAAGGGGGAGAGGGAGTAGGGAGGTTATGCAACATGGGAGGAGACTGGTTTAAACCCTCCAAGGGGGAGAGGGTAACTAACCTGGCACCTCAGGCCCACAAAAGTGTGTATATATGAATTATATGTGATATGCGTGGGTGTGCATGCCTGCAGGTGTGTATAGAAAAAGTAAAACCTTTATTAAGACGTGCATGTGGGCCGGACTAGACCCTTCAAATGTGGAGTGGGTAACTTAACGTAACAAGGGTAATAAAACACAATAAGGAGAGAGAGGAGAGAGAGAAGATCCATTCGTGGCCATGGTGCATCGCATAATGATGTCTTTACAAGCCTTCCTGGGCGGCTTTAGCATCACAGCCAGTTGGCTTAGAAGATAGCCAATCGTATGGCGTAAACGCCTCACAGCCAACAGGCCCACAAAAGTGTATATATATATATTTATATATATATACAGGGTGGGCCGTAAGTTTCCATACATAGGAAAAATAAACTTTTTTTTATGGACAACCATTTTTATTTATATAATATGCTCTACATGGTTGCCATTGTTTTGAAAACACATTTCAATACGTGTTCCCCAACTGTTGATGAACACGCATTAGCACAGTTGACGTTATGCTTGTAATGGCGTTGGTGATACGTTTCTTTAGATGATTTATGTCTCTTTTCCTGATACACCATGGCCTTCAGTGCCCCCAAAGATAGAAATCAAGGGGGGTGAGATCTGGAGATCTGGGAGACCACTCCACAGGACCACGCCGACCAATCCAAGCATCCGGAAACTGCTGATCCAAATATCTTGAAACATAAAAACAAACGTTTAAATTTTTCCTATGTATGGAAACTTACGGCCCACCCTGTATATATATATATTATATATATATATATATATATATATATGAATTGTATGTGTATATGTAGGTGTGTATGCGTGTTTGCGTGTATGTGTGTATGTTTGTCAGTAACATAGAATATATAAAGATTTTTTGGGAGCCCCACCCATCAATAGCACGAAGCAGAGATGGGGGCTAACCAATCGTCTAAGTATAGACTTTAAGACCTCAGCAGTGATACAGTATTGGTCTAAGTATAAACATTAGGAGCCCCACCCATCAGCAGCACGAGGCCGAGATGGGGGCTACACCAATCGTCTAAGTATAGAATTGAAGACCTCTCAGCAGTAACACAGGTATTAAATCGCCGACTTACCTACGGCTTTTACTTACCACCCAGATTTTACTTACCAACACCTGATAGACCAATATGGTCTCAAAAATCGACACAGACAATAGGCATGCTATTTATCTTCTCATAAAGTATTAAAAATACGTTTATGAGGCCATAATAGACCAGTAAGGTCTCGTAAAACGACACAGACAGTATGCATGCTATTTTCCTTCTCATAAAGTATTAAAATACGTTTATGGGGGCCAAGGTTGTAATGTATTGGTGTGCTATTCGTTCTTTCAAACAAAAACTGAAACATGGTAAACCAAATTTAAACAAAAATAATTTTTGCCTTAATATACAAATATATCTTTAAATTATATTATAAAAAATATTAATATAATTTTTAAATAAAACTAGATTTTGGTTTTAGGGCTAACTTACTTATTTTTTATCAAAAATCATTTTATCACTCCTTAAAGAATCCATTGAATTATTTAAAACAAAATTTGCATTAATATATATATCATAACTAATAAAAAATATTAATTTTAATTTTTAAATAAAACGATTTTATTTTTAGGGCTAACTTATTTATTTTTTATAAAAAATAATTTTACCACGCCTTAAAGAATCTATCGAATTATTTAAAGCAAATTTTGCATTAACTGATTCTCTCTCTCCTCTCTCTCTCTCTCTCTCTCCTTCTCTCGTCTCTCTCTCTCTCTCTTCTCTCCTCTCTCTCTCTCTCTCACGGTTTGGTAAAACTTAAGGGTCGCTCACTAAAATTCGTTCAACGAACGCCCACTAAATTTGTTCGCCCACTAAAATTTGTTCAACCATGAATGTTTTGCTTTCTGAAAGTGCGGCGGAGGGGGAAGTCTTTTCTTCAGCATACCCCATTCTAGGAGTTCTTCACCTGCCCTATAAAAACAGTAGCAGTGATGTATGTGAATCATTTACTGTTGGAGAAGCATTTCAGTTGTTGCATACAGCTTATAACCAAGGATGCAGTCTGACGAGCACCCCAATATCAAGGTTGTAAGTAATTTTACTTCGTACATATTCTGTTCTAAATATACAGACGTAGTCTTATTCAATAGTGCTGAGTGAAATATATAGAAGTTAATTCCTCTGTATCAACATTATGTATAAGTGTGTTTTCTGTGAAATTTTCGTGGTTATGTGGTTTATTGTGATTGTAACCAATTTTTATCCTATTATTTATTTTATCTGAAAGAAACGATTCATCCATACACAAGTGCCTATCAGAATATGCTTCGTCATCTCTGTATACCTACAGTGTGAGTACTGTTATTTTAATCTATAGTCTCTATTTCTGATATATGGGGTTGCCCAGAAAAGTAAGCTATTGCTTTTAAGATTTTATTTCAGTATTATTTTGAAAATCTGCAACAAAGATAAATAGAGTATATTAAAAACAAATGTTATAAAGACATATAAAAGTGCTACATATAAAAGTAAATTAATTTATTTAAATCGTTTAAAATCAAGCAAATCTTGACAATAGTAATATAATAGTTCATAAAGGCAATAGCTTACTTTTACTGGGCAACCCGGTGTATATATGTATATAATATAGGGTGGCCCATAATTCAGGAACCATAGGAATAATTGAACTTTTTTCTAATTATTCTTGTGCTTTCTAATGTTTTTTTTCTTTATTTTCTTTTTGATAAAAAAATCGAGTGGAGAAGATATCTGGTGACCTGTGTGTGACATCGATAGGACCTCCTTCGGCCACTCCATCTGCTGGGGAACGTTTTATCGAGGTATTTGCGAGCTTGCATGAAAAATGATGATGTGCATCGTCTGCTGAAAAAACACGCCACGTGTTTTTTATCGGTACGTCATCCAGGTAATTCATTTCAAAAAGAAAATACCCAAAAAAACATTATTAGAAAGTACAAGAATTATTAGAATAAAATACAATTATTCCTATGATTCTTGAATTATGGGCCACCCGGTAGTTACAAGGTCATCAACCAGATGCCGACACTCACCCGAGAAACACAACGATTCCGAGCAGGGGACTACTACATTATGTAAGCAATATTGTACAATCGAAAACATCTATTTGTTTAAGGGTAATGCCTCAGTATATCGTGTGTAACTAACTAATTCCTCTTACATAAAAGCTCTTTTGAAATGATATTGCGCATTAGTTTTTATTTTTTTCTATGATTTTTTATTTTAAAGCCCTGACGAGATTTATATTTAAAACATTCGCCATACAATAGCTCTCTCTCTCTCTCTCTCTCTATCTCTCTCTCTCTCTCTCTCTCTCCTTCTCTCTCTCTCCTCCTCTCTCTCCACTGTGAAATAATAATAATAGAATAATAATAAAGAGTGTTTACGGTAATATTTTTTCATTTTTCGTTTAGGGGCTTAGAGAGCGGCTACATAGACTGTGTACACAGTCAGCACAGTATGGGATGAGTTGGCTGTTTTATACGAATATATTCACCGAAACACGGAATGTATGATACTCGAAGAAACGATGTAAGTTTTTCTTTTTTTCTTGTAGGTGTGTGTAGGTCAGGTATTTTTAACATTTTATTAAATAATAAAACTATAAAACTATGGGTAACATTTTAAGTGTATTTATAAATTAATACATAATTTCGTTTACTCTATGCATCACATTTTTTACGTAATATTTGATTCAATTTTTTATCGCACATATACAAATAGGAGTGGTAATAATGCATAATTTCGTTTTTTACACATATACAGGGTGGCCCAAAAAAAATGGCACCAATTTTGAGAAGTGATATCTCAATAACCATTGCAGCTAGGGACTTAAAAAAACAACCAAATGAACGATAATTCTTTTCTCTTTAAATACTTATGCTATGGCTTGATGGTTATAAGCCCATATAATGCCCAAAATTGGCTTCCAAAAAAAATATACAAAAAAAGTTGCGCATTTATATTTGTTCTTTGATCCTAATTTTAAATGAAATTTTTCTATTCCAGACCCCTCAAGATGGGATTGAGAGAATCTGATAAGAACATTATACAAGCACTACGTGAAGAAAAAGGATATTCATTAAACAGAATCCTTTACGAATTTCCAAATAGAAATTGGAAAAAAAGAACTGTGGCACATTTTTTACAAAAACTTAAAGAAACCGGCAGCAGTCAACGGCGTCCGGGAAGTGGTCGACCAAAAAGTATTAGAACGCCAGAAAACATTGAAAAAGTAAATGAAATGGTTTTAAGTCAAGAGGAACAACCAGGAACAAGTAAAAGTGAACGTGAAGTTGCGAAAGAAACCGGGATTTCACGTTTCTTTCGCAACTTCACGTTCACTTTTACTTGTTCCCGGTTGTTCCTCTTGACTTAAAACCATTTCATTTACTTTTTCAATGTTTTCTGGCGTTCTAATACTTTTTGGTCGACCACTTCCCGGACGCCGTTGACTGCTGCCGATTTCTTTAAGTTTTTGTAAAAAATGTGCCACAGTTCTTTTTTCCAATTTCTATTTGGAAATTCGTAAAGGATTCTGTTTAATGAATATCCTTTTTCTTCACGTAGTGCTTGTATAATGTTCTTATCAGATTCTCTCAATCCCATCTTGAGGGGTCTGGAATAGAAAAATTTCATTTAAAATTAGGATCAAAGAATAAATATAAATGCGCAACTTTTTTTGTATATATTTTTGGAAGCCAATTTTGGCCATTATATGGGCTTATAACCATCAAGCCATAGAATAAGTATTTAAAGAGAAAAGAATTATCTTTCATTTGGTTGTTTCTTTTAAGTCCCTAGCTGCAATGGTTATTGAGATATCACTTCTCAAAATTGGTGCCATTTTTTGGGGGCCACCCTGTATATATAATCTTTAACGGTTACAAAATTAGGAACAAGATTTTTATTACACTGATATAAATAACTGTAGTACAATTTTAACTATTAACACACTCAGTTCTCGCTTATTGCGGCGGTACATGGTGTATATATATATATACACACAATACAGGGTGTTTCATAACATGTGGGACGCACTTTCAGTATGGATTCATGACCTGAAAACAATGAGAAAAGTTTGTATAAATATATGCCCAAAATTGCTTTGTTTCCGAGTTACAGCCCATTATGTGTGCCAGCAAGTATCCGCCTTACCTTTAAAGGAAGTGCTTAAAATGACTGCCTTGCACTTGAATACACGCCTGAACACGCTTCGTCATAGACTGCCTGACGCGTTCAAACATTCCAGGTATTGCTCGGATTTTCTGGCATCCTTGTTCTACACGTTGGCGAAGCATTTCAACGTTGTCAATGGGTGTCACGTAAACGATGGATTTCAGATGACCCCACAAGTAACAATCGAGTGGATTCAGGTCCGGGTAGCGAGTAGGCCACGCAATGGGTCCTCCACGGCCTATCCATTTATCAGTGAAATGGTCATCCAAATAGTCTCTTGGCTACTCGACTAAAATGAGGCGGAGCGCCGTCATGCATAAACCACATACGACGTCGGACACCAAGAAGAACTTCATCTAGTAAATCGCTTAAATCATTCCTTAAAAAATTGGAATAGGATTCTCCTGGTAATCTTCCAGGCAAAAACAAAAGACCGATTAAGTTGTCGGCAATAAGTCCTGCCCATACATTGATACTAAATTATTGTTGGTGCCTTGACTGGCTGATGGCATGCGGATTCTCTTCGGTCCAGTGATGAGTGTTGTCAGAGCCGGATTTAGACGTGTGGAGGCCCTGGGCAGCCTCCATGTGGAGGTCCCCCTACCTTAGGGGAAGACATAATTGAAGTCATCCATAAGATTCATAATATAATTAACATACATACACTTTCAAAACATCGTGCACTCTTGTGTCTGTCCATTCCACTCATTTCTGCAAAAAATGAAAGCCTCGGGTTACTCGGGTATTCCATTATAGTGAGAGTAGGCCTAAAAGAGAAATAAAAACAAAATAATAATCAGTACACAACAAATAGTAATTGGTAAAAGTTTATGTTCTACAGTGGTATTGGATGCGCGTGTTTTTTTGTTGATCATCTATCGGGTTTTTCTAGTTTCGGGTTTTTTCTATTTTGATAATGGCTTGTCAATATGTGGAGGCCCCCAAGATGTGGAGGCCCATGGGCAGCTGCCCACTTTTCCCACTCCTAAATCCTGCCCTGAGTGTTGTGAAAATTGATCACGCCATTTCTTGTGAAGGCAAGTACAGAAAGCTCTCGTGGTGGGAAATCAGCTTCAGTAAGGCTTTGTACTCTGAATGTGATATGGGAAAAGCTGTTCTTCCCGTAAAATTCTCCACACAGTTGTGTATCTTACACCCTCTGTTGCTGCTATCCTTTCGGTGTTAACACTAGGATGTTCCTCCACGCGATTCAGGTCCCGCTCCTCCAACTCAACAGTTCTGGCGCTGACTGGTCTACCACCATCTGAAACTCGCTTGTTGAATGATCCTGTATCACCAAGACGCTCGTCTATTCTCTGAAAGGTCTTCTTATCTGGCAGACGGCGATTCGGAAACCTTTCCGCATACAGACGTCTTGCTGCGGCCGCAATACACTCAGCAAGTTCATATATGAGATGCATGTCTGCCATTTCTCTGTTTGAATAAGCCTCCGTTCTCACTTCAAATGCACACTATCACTGAATAGCACAAAACCTTTTAAGGTTTTTTTCACTAGACTACACTTATTCACGGTAGAAGTGGAACACCACGATGCATCTCTGACTGACTGATGGCTCTACATTCAACGATATTGAAACATGTCATAGAGTGTACGAAACATTACAATCGGCAAAGCCATACATGAAATAAGTCGTACACACTCACAAACATTGTGGGCAAGCAGCGTTTGTAAACAGTTTGCGGAAAGAATTGCTGGAACACTAAACGAGCTGTAACTCGGAAACAAAGCGATTTCGGGCATATGTTTATGTAAAATTTTTTCATTGTTTTCAGGTCCTGAATCCATCCTGAAAGTGCTTCCCACATGTTATGAAACACCCTGTATATATGTATAGTTCTCATTTTATAAAATATGCGTGTTTGCTTCATTTACAAGGTTAAAAGTATACTACTCACGGTGCATATTTGGTACAGTTTAAAATAATTAATTGAAGATATTGTCGTTACAATTATATATATATATATATATATATATAATATGTACATAAAACTTCGCACATTACACCGGGTAACCACAAAAAGGAACCACGTTTTTATCTGGCGGCATATTTCTATAGCGTTGTTCGCAGGGTCACACAAGTCGAATAATTGTAGAAAATTTGTAAATTCGTTCCCGCGGGCCATAGGCATGAGAAAACACAAACAGTACTGCCCACAGAAATTGCTGTACAAACTCTGGGAACGACAAGGATTTCAAACTATTTCTGGAATTTTCAGTTGTTCGAGAAATTTTATAATCATGGCATCATTCCATGGATGTCCACCCAGTGAATTATAGTAGTACATTCGTTCCCTATTTTTAAGATAAACGGCTATCCAATGGATCCCTTCTCCACTGCTCACTTCTGTGTTCACGATAAGTGCGCCAGTCTCTCGTGATTGGAAGTTTCACCGTTTCATTCTTCGCAAACACTTCGATAAATTTGTTACGCGTGAATCTGTCACTATTCATCACTCTGTGGAGTATAACTGTGTACATTTTTAAAAGTCCGTCACTTCGCCCCTAAACCTGTCAACTTCGATTAAAGCCTGCGACTCGAGGTAAACTACTACGCTAATAGGCGCAACTAGCGGCTTGTCGAACTCTAATCTGAGTGAGATATTACCGTTCTGCCGTGGGCTTATGTGTGTGCTTATCAGGAATCGGGTGAGAGGTCAAGCGGGTACAGATTCGAACTCTGGACGAATTCATTCAGCGTTACACCGGTTCCTAAACCATCACAACGACCGACGCTATGCGCTAGATTGTTTTACGCTCTCAAGCAAAGTGAAAACTCGTCATCTGTAGAATACCCCTTTGACATAGTTACATTTTTGAAGCCGATATTTTCGAATTTAAATGCAGATTTTTGGTATTTTTCCATTCACAGAAGCGTGCTCCTGCATTCCAATTAATATCCTTTTTGGCAGAACCCCAAGAGCAACACTTTTTATCTGCTTGGATGGTAAACCTGAAGGTACTGTAAAAACCTTAAGCTGAACTCTGTTAATTGGATATTTCACTGTGGCATGTAGTAAATTTTTCTCAATTTCCATCTGCTTAGCAGAGCTTAATTTCACACGACGTACGCGGTGGTGATATGTCTCCATAATATGAATTACCACAGGCTTAGCACCCTCTTCGTGGTCAGCACCCAGATTTAAACAAATCTCAGGACTCGTTCGAGTGAGTGTTATTTCATATCGAACCCATTACCAAGCAACTTCTCCTGGAACGTGAAAGCTGTGTGCAACCGTCCATAGTAGTCGTAAATATTCTTTTAGATTTTTTAAACTTCCTCTTTATACTACTTTCATCTTTAGCCTAATAATAACCTTCGCCAGTTAAAAAGGTGTCCTTCGCCTCTTTTGTAAAGTTAAGTATATTCTCCAGATAGGATCGTATGGGGTAGTAGCCAGACCCTGCAGAGATGTTGACCGGATTTAAATACACGTCACACTGGCTGAATATGGTGTGTAGAAAGTTTGTCTCTGGGTAAACGACGTAATCGTTTTCGCAATCCGATCCATCTGAATGCGCTATTC
Source organism: Bathynomus jamesi (assembly GCA_023014485.1). Taxonomy (NCBI): domain Eukaryota; kingdom Metazoa; phylum Arthropoda; class Malacostraca; order Isopoda; family Cirolanidae; genus Bathynomus; species Bathynomus jamesi. Next base: position 115,427 of record JAJOZX010003813.1, read on the forward strand.
GTAGTTTAGCGTACATGTGCACACAACTTGGGTCAAGAAAGTAAGGGCCTGAGCTCGGGATCACGAATTCTATAGGAGCAGTAGGTGAGCTAATAGTGTTTAGCGGGTTAACTGTAATAAAGTCGCTATGTTCTATAAATGTTTGTGTAAGAGGCATATCAAAGAGGGTCAGCCCCGATTTACAATAATGCGAACTACTCGGATGGATGAAACGTGCCATGGCACGTCAGAAATAGTGATACTTCTCTCGGCAAGTAGCAATCAGTCTATGACCCACGAGCGCAACCTCCTTACCTTATATCAGTTAAAAAAGTGGTCAACCATAGGTTTCATGTGCTTAGAACATTTATTCTTTTATGTCCTTTTACGTTTAACGCCACGAGTTTACAATCCCTTCTTCTCCTTCCTCCTTACAGTGCATTTCTTCTTCCGGTTTTTATTTCTTCCGCCACACATTTTTCTCTTTGCATCTTTGAGAGCTTCTTTAGGCTTAGTCCCTGCCATTATGTCTTCTACCTTGTTAAGACTTGATTGTAATGCCTTCCTGCCGAGATATCTGGCACCACTCTTCAGCAAAGGGACAGCCGTATGCAATGTAATTGAAAAAATGGACCCAATCCCGCTCCCGTGCTGATATCTCACCCTTCGTAGACTGTGAACGGCCTTTGGGTCATTCTATCGCAGTACGACGGAAGTGAAGCCTCACTGTTAAGCTCCCGTCACCGAATGGAAACCTTCTCCCTTAATCGTTCTTATATATATGAGATACTGGCTAGTAGGGCGGTTGCGACTTTGACATAATGAGGTTTGTCGTAGGTAATGCACAAGCTCTTTCCTCTATGACTGGGAATGTGGGTGATGTGCAGCAGTCGCGCCTGGGTATCCCCCAGCAAACTGATGCTCCACGATATTGCTGTCCGGGAGAGGGTCTCCATCATTCAATTTCTCCAATTTTAGCTGGTACAATAAGCTGCACAAGTCATGCTGTGGCTCGTGAAAAGTATCTCTTTGGAAGGCTCCATATCTGCCCTCGGTTATAATTGTGAACAGTGCTCTGTCTTTAATATTTCTGTTAGCCTTCGATTTTAGCGTCAAAGTATGTACCGGGGTATCTTTGTTTACGATTTCGTATACTAAATCAGACGTAAGATTTGAACTTTTCAAACTCCCATTTAAGACTCGCACAATATCCTCATGTATGTCATAATGACCCGGTCCTAGTGTTACTTCTGTAGTGTAGTACTGGGCCTTCCCACTCCGGGCGGAACGCATAGTACCATCCCGAGTTAGGATGTACAGAGAGGTAGAGGACGGGAGTGTGAAGTAGAAGTGGTTCGGCGCCATGTTATATACTATTTAAGCTTCATTATTGCATCATCTTTTATATAGGTGTTGAAGCTTTCTGGGTACCCTGGCCATTTTACCAGGTACATTTTTCTCTTTTCTGAACCTCTGCTTTCTAAAACATTTTCAATTTTAAACACTTTTTTCCTAAATTAAATGTCAATTTCTGCAACCCATCACCATAAAAGCCACCTCCACTTCCCCATTCAAATCTTCACCGTAATATATCACCACCTCATTCTTAGGCCTCATAACTCTAACTTTAAAAGTCTCACGAGCCCAGTCTTGCTCAAATCCTTTCGCAAATTTATTCCCCGAACGCGACAGCCTTACATAATCATTGATTTTAAAACGCATAGAGCGTGGTGGTGCTCTACGATTATCTTTTCTCACCTCACGCTCTGTATGCGTACCTCTTTTTAAAATTTCGTTAGGTGATGTACCAATCGTTCGGTGGTGTGAACGGTTGTATAATGAAGCCAGCGACTGCAGACTGTCTATATATATCTGTATGTGTTTTTATGTGTGAAATAGCGATGCATGCGTTCCTTTATGGTACACTGAACTCTTTCGGCTAAAGATGCCTTATGTATAGAATTGCTAGTGTAATAACTGATATTGAATTCTGCCAACATGTTCTGAAAAGCTCGGCCTATAAATTCTTTCCCCATGCCCGTACAAAAATAGCCAGGACTCCTCTTTTCCTTCAACATCAGCGCTTTCGCGGCTTTAGCAACTGTTTCAGGCGACTTATTTTTCAGTGGAATTAGCCACAAATATTTGGAGAATACATCTATTATGAAAAGGATGTAACGGTAGCCACCATTATATACCGAATACCTTTGATGTCTGTTAAATCAGCCTGCCAAATAGAATCAACCGAGGCGGCCAATGTCTTGGAAGTTTTAAATCTTCTTCTCACTGGTTCATGAAGTGTATAAGCGTCCTGCTCACGCAAAGACCTCTCAACATCTTTTTTCTCTATTCCCTCATTATAAACACCTTTATACAGTCTATTAACACCCTCTTAGGAGGCTGGATTAGGAATGTCATAATAACTTTTTCTTAATACGTTAGCCATTTGCGTATTTTAGAGGCACGCGGGTAGGGTTGCACGTTGCTGCTTGATCTCTTCTTCTTGCTCTTCAGAGATGTTACAGCCGGGGGCGAAGGCATGTTCAGCTGTGGTACATGCGTTGCTTGCCCAAAGTCTTTTAACCTGTTCTAGTTACCGATCACTGTTTTTGGGATGTTTCTTTGCTGTAGTCTAGCTTTAATATGCTCCCATCCTGCTGGTGAGGGTCTAAACCCCTTTCTCACCGAATCATGTACGATATGAATGATGTTCGAACCCTGTACCTTTGACCCTTCAACAAAAACCTCGCCTTTATCGGACCATTGTATAATGGGGTCTTACTCAAAAGATTATAAATACTTAGCCCTTTATTCCTCAATGTATAGGGGAGACTATTTTAATACATGTTGGAGGTGTTGCGGACTCGCACCGTTGTTCTTTACTTGTTCGTCTATAGGCTCGCCATGGTCAGTATCGCCCCCATGTTTGACAACTACGGGGAACTCCACGGGATTCTTTTCTCATCAGGAGACTTTTCACTGTTTAATAGGTCTACCAATTCGCTTTCCATTCTTTTAAGCCTGCTTTTACGGGGTTCTAGAACCGTATCTGGACTCTTTGTCTTGTAGTGAAGCGTACCCCTCGTGTAGAATCACGACTACTTTCTTCATAATATTAAACTAGACAATAAATGGCCCAATGCTGAAAATAAGATTGGTAGGAGTGAGCCCCCTCTTTGTACAATAATTCGCCTTTTCTTCCCCACAGTTTGACTTTTACGAGCGAGTGCATGTATTATGTTCTTGTAACGACGTAAGCGAGACTTCTGACAGGGTTTCAATGGTACATGTGTTTTATAACGTTAAGACAGACTTCACGAATGCATTTTAAAAAGTAGGTGTCAATATTTTTAACAAACAGGTGCTGGAGAGTATGGGGCAGCCGATAATAGATTTTTATTAATTCACGGTATTTCTTTAACCTCTTTGTCATTCTGGGATATACACCGTTTCAGCCTTGTTTTGGAATATATTCGTTCTTAGAAGCATCCTAAACGTGTTTTGCGGGTGAAGGTCACAAACCAAATATCCGTAACGTTGGCTTGTAGCTTCTTTATAAACTTCAAAAAAACCCTTACGCTGATTCGGGAACATTTGATTGGCTAATATCCCAATTTGTGCAACATCTCTACGTTGTGCGAATAAGACTAGATATTGTGTATTTAGCGATACATCGCTAATGTATCTATTTTTGAAAAATAGATTCTGATAGATGAAGAATACGCTTATGTTAAGATGGTGGGAGAACACTGTAAATGTCTCGGCAAACGTTTTATCCGTTTCTAACATGAGATCGTCAATTACAATAGCCGTGTGCTCATTACCCTTTATCGAACTAACATCATAAACACCTTTGTGGAACAAAATATCATCTTGGTACTCATTGGATACGGTCTGGTATGTCGAATAGCACAATATGACTTTATGCATAAAATTTGAGAACAGTTCGCACTTATCTTAATGATTTTAAGAATAAACACGGTTTTGCCACAGCCTGTCGATCCAGATAGAATATAATGCAAGTAGAAGGGCTCGTGAACCTGAATTTTTCTACAGAATCCATCTCTAACACGTCACACTCTTAAGTGGACATTTACAAAATATAATTAAATTTTAAGTGATGTTCCATATATTCTACAGTCCTGTTTTTCTTCTTCCCCAGAACCGTGAATGATGACGAGAGTGAGATACTGTACCAGCAACATGCCCCCATCGTAGATATTACAGATGAAGTTGATGATACCGATGATAGTGTAGTTGTTGTTGAGGCTACAGACTGCACTATCACTCCCGCTAGCGTTCCGGAACCCTCAACAACGACAACTGTAGAATTCCCACTCGATAGGTCGAGAAGAAAGCGGGTGCATAACAACATACCTGGTGCTGAAACACCTTCCACGGCAGGTGTAAAACGAGTAAAACGCTCCACGAGTGCGTCGACCGTTAGACCCACAGTAAGTTTTGAAAATGTAATAGAACCCCAGCCCTCTACGTCTAACGACACAACCCCTAAGTAGCTCATTCTACAAATAAAACTGTACCCCCTTATTCCTATTCATTACCACCCCACGCTCAGGGGCGCACCCAGAAATTTGCCAAGGTGGGGGGCAAACTTGGAACTAATCGTAGAATTATAATTGAAATAGAGATAAATAATTTTTATGTACGTTCATGATGAGCTTATCGTTCAGTTAGAGATGATTAACTAGCCACTGTTAAGCCACATTATGAATAAAAATATAAAAATTATATAAAAAATATAAAAATTATGATAAAAATCTGATTAGTAATATAATATTCAATGCAAACCGCAATTAGGATGCTCAGATTTGTATTAACATAAGAATTAAAAAGTGCTAATTTCGAGATTAAGCATTTCCTTGGACTGTTACCTTTATAAAAGAAAACTATTCTCAGGGCCGGATTAAGAGTTTTCGGGATCGTAAGCCATTTTAGATTTTTAGTAGTTGGGGAGGCAAGAGCTAGCGCCGAAGGCGCCGAAATTTTTTCACGTTCATTCCCATCCTGTTGTAACCTAGCAATTTTACTGGGAAAATAATAATAATTTATTAGCTCAAGGGGGGTTCGATCGCCCCTGTCGCCCTCCCCTTCGGTACGCCTCTGCCCACGCTGTGCCCTCCTCCTCGTCAGCAACATCTCATTCTGCAGACAGTAGCATATCATTCAAGCTGGTGCGAAGCGTCACCCCCACCCTGACTAGAAACCGGTATGTAGTCAGGGTCGACCCGCGAACCATATATAGCAATGGTGTTGAATACGGACTGCGGCGCGTAGTTGAGCGTATTGTGGAATTTTCCCTTCAGAGCAGTGAGGGACGTGAAGCCAGGACGCGAATGTCCCTCGGATTCGGGTCAGATGACTGGGATAGAGACGATTTTTGGGTAGTAATACCCTACAGACGTCTGGCTGCCGTAGATCTGGAGTACATTTTGGGTCGTATAATGCAGGTCTCTCAAAGCAGTACCGAATTTAATATGGACAACTTAATATGGACAAAAAGATATAGACCACGTTTTCCGTGTTGCGAGGGATACGGCCATACCTTATACACTTAACTTCAATTCTCAGGCTACTTACAGAGGGCATGTAAACTCCGAGCGTGGTTGCGGATTTATAGCAATAGTCTTGGCTCATATGTTTACTGTGCTAAATACGATTGCATATAATATCTGGCTGCCAACAGTTGTTGAGCGTGCGCGTAAACTGGTCACAGACTGCAGGCTCCAATTTGACTGTGATATGGGGCCTGAAGAGTTGAGAAGGGTAAAGCAGGAAATGGATGTGCGTATAGTTGTATTTGAGCTGGATGATAGGCGTACGATTGTGTGTGTTTTTAAAAGCAGTGTGAGAGCACGTACAAAACCTCTACTTATTTTAGGATTGTCAAGGACAACGTATCTCCCCATCCGCAATATAAGGGTTCTTTACGCGGGTTATGATAAAAGCCGAAAATATGGCAGGCATCATGATTTGTGTAAGGGTTGTCTCGAGTTTGCGGATGATATAGTGAAACGGTTCCATGTAAATTCCACCCATAGTAAATTCCACCCATGTTAAATTCCACCCGTGGTAAATTCCACCCATGGTAAATTCCATCAAAAAATTTAAGAATTTTCACAATTATAACTTTATTTTCTAAGGTCAATTTTTGATAGTCACTGGACACTGTTTTTCTGGTGTGTTTTTAGGTGATTCGAATGATTTTGACCATCGTTTCTATAGCAAATCACTTGTTTTTAAGTTAGCGTGATTTTCGTTAGTTTTAACGAAAATATCACAACTAAACCTAACCAATCATCAAGGGTGTACAGTTGATCTAACCTATATATTTTACCAGTTTTTTTATTTTGCATAAACTTTTTAATAAACTTTAATAAACTGTAAACTTTTTTGATAAACCTTTGCGTGGAATTTACCATTGGTGGAATTTACCATGGGTGGAATTTACCATGGGTGGAATTTACCATGGGTGGATTTTTCGGGGGTGGAATTTACTGGGTGGATTTTTCGGGGGTGGAATTTACTGGGTGGAATTTACGTACAACGAGTGAAACATTGTAAGGATTGCCACATGGTATGTGAGCAGTGTAAAAGCTCCAAATGTGAAAGTCGAGTAGATGAGGCTGAGAAGAGGGACTGTAATGTGTGTAGACGCGCATTTTTCAATAATTGTTGATCTCCATAAATCAAATGGGACGTGTAGAAAAATGAGAATTTGCGAGGAGGCATGTTTCATATGATGGAAAGTTGGGGAAAATTCGATCATAAATGCGATGAAATTTGTTGTAATCCATGTTATGAGAAATATAAGGCAGATGGTATAAAACATGTCTATTATATGAAAGACGCCAAACCTAAAAATACACCTTGCATAACTGTATACTACGACATAGAGACTTACACGGACGCTGAAACCAAAGAGATTATCCCATATTTATTTGTAAGCCAGACTATATGTGACGAGTGCATGAACGTCGAGTGTGATGGATGCCGCAAATGTGGTAAACGAACAAACATTTTTAAGACGACACCCCTGTGAAGCTCTTTGTGTCCTGTATTGTCAAGCTAGCGGACCAGTTCAAAAAAATGACTGTGTATATTCTTGCCCATAACGCCGCAAAATTTGATACACAATTCCTCTATAAAGAACTGCTTGAACATGATTCCTCCGAGATATTTATAGGTGATCCCTTGAAAAGAGGAAACAAGCTTATACAGATGCAAATAAGAGATAATGTTCAGTTTAAAGCTATTCTGTTATTCAAACCTTGTAAATTAGCTAAGCTACCCAAGGTGATGGGGATAGATGCTGAAGTTTCAAAAGGGTATTTCCCTTACACTTTCCTCACTCGCGACACTTTAAATTATGTAGGGCTACCAACCTCCAAACATTACTTTAACTATGACAACATGAGTGATAGTGAGCGTGAAGACTTTGATCACTAATACAACAGTTTTAATGAAGATAATCCTTAAAATATAGCAGATGAATGTGAGTGTTATTGAGTGAATGACGTACGCGTACTTAGAGTATGCTTTCAAGCCTTTAGAAGGATGTACATAACCCGTTTCAACTGTGATCCATTACAAGCCGCAACCACGATCGCTTCATTATGTTTAACTGTATTCAAGAATAACTTCATGCCGAAAGACACGCTAGCCGTCATTACCCGAAACGTCCCGCGCAGTTATGGGTATAACACGCATATAACACACATACAACAGCAGACGGGTGTATACATAAAACATGCTCGCAACATGGGGAAAGTGGCCATTAAGATCAATGGCCGTGGTTTTTTGGGTAGATGGTCTAAGCGAAGACCCCGCCATTGGCGAGAAGACAGCATACCCTAGTGGCATGGATGCCCATGTCTTGAGTGTGGTATTATAGGGGACATCCATGGCAGATCTCCTGCCGACAGTCTCGTCTCGCATAGACCTGTACCCGCGACCAACTTATAAGTTCCCAGTTCACTCACAAGTTTTTGTGGGAACACGAATATGATGCCTGGATGGAGGTCGATGAGCAGTATCGCGAAAAAATAAGGGCTATCAAACGTACATGGTGTTGGACTCCTTCAAAGGCGGCGATAATTTGTTTGGAGGACGCACAAACCCCTTCAAACTATACTTTTTAGCTACAGAAGGGGTGAAGATTCATCACTACGATTTCTGCTCAGTATACCCTTACGTGATGAAGAACAATCCGTACCCCGTAGGCGCATCTGAAAAACTCGTGGGCCCCGCCCTGCCTGTCATCGAAGAGTTCTCAGCTAATTTGAACGAGCACTACTTCGGTCTTTCTTTCGTAGATGTGCTCCCCCCTCGCGACTTATGGATGCCAATCTTGCCCGTTGTCATAGACCACAAACTCATGTTCCCTCTGTGTGTGAAGTGCGCAGAAGAGAACAATAGGGAATGTAATCACACAATCAACCAGAGGAAGATCAGAGGTGTTTATACAAGTCCTGAGCTGTCCCTAGCCATTCGTCATGGGTACAGAATACTGAAGATATACGAGGTGTGGAGGTTTCAGAAGTTCCCAACCTTTTCACACCATATATAAATACGTTTTTGAAGGACAAAGTGGAAGTGTCAAGCTACCCGTGAGGAGTTGAGATCGAAAATAGAAAAGGGAAATGTTCATCTAGCTCAAAGTTATAACGAAGTGTGGGATTACGCAAACGCCATCGATAAAGAGGTCATGGAGATCGTGAATGTGGGTAATATGTACTAGGGTGTACCATTTTTGGGTCATTTTCAAAAAGTCAAGGTCCAGGAGTCTAATGTTGTGCCAAATGATGTCCTAAACACGAATTTTACAGGCATTTTCTAATCCGACAAATTTTGAATCCCCCCACCCCCCCCTTGAAATTTTGCGCATCCCCTTTTCCTAAAAACCCCATATATCTCAAACACTATCAACTTTATCGAAAAATGTTATAGAATAAAAATGATTTAGAATCAAAAGTTCTATTAGAAAAGTTCATCAAAATAGAAATTTACTTAATTTTGAAAATTTCATTTATTTTTTAAAATTTAAATTAAAATTTTTTTTGCTTGCAGTGCCTTCTTCTTAAATAAGGTGTTACCGCCACCTTTGAAGCATCACCCCAATGCAGCTTCGCGGCGATGGGCTTTGTATTTGCTCGTTATAATGCAAATCATAATTAGTTTTTATTATAACTAGCCTATACAAAGTGAGGACAACCTCAAAACTATATATATATAAAATAAAGCTAAAAATTAACACTTTATCTACTGTATAGTTGTGAGGTCCCATCGTTTTTTTTTTCCTTTATTCAACACTTTCCTCAAAAAAATAAAAAGAAACAAGTTTCCTAATTAGAAATCATTGATATAAGAGCTTTTTAAACATAAAAATAAGAAAAGACAATTTATGGTATATTTAATAACAAAAAAAAATCAGCCTCTTCTAAATTAAAAGAATATCTGCAAATAAAAATACCTAATCTATCTGTTAATGAACTATTCTTCACTGAGTTTCATTCTTTTAAGAGTCTCTTTACTAGGATCAGGAATTAGTCTTCTATTCTCTTCCACAATTTGCAAAAGACCTTGAAATTCTTCTTCATTTTGACATTTGTCATGAAAGTCTTGAACCAGCTTGATTCCTCTTTCAGCGGTATCATTGACTACTCTAATAGATGAAAGAATGTTTTTTAGTTTGTTGTAGTCATCGACCTCTTCCCATGTTGATGCTGGTTTCTTTATCCATGAGTCTGGTTTTGACCCACAGCATTGAAATAAATGCCATGAAATTGGACCTACTAGCTGATGAAGCTTTGTGTCTTCCTTTAAAATGGGGAAAACAGGTTGCCCACATACATAATTTTCTGGAACTGGATATTTGTTTAAGGATTTTGCGATCTTATCTTTTTCATCATTACTTAGCAATCCAAAGAAACTCAAAGGGACCACTTCCTCCGTCAAATACCAGTAATGATTGGCAAAAGATTTCAAAGCAGCATTTGCAACTTCCCTATCTTCCTTCTTGTAATTCACCAAATCATGATAAAACTTCAGATCATTAGCTGGACTATCTAGTGAATTAGAACATAAAAGCCAGTATTTTCCATAAATTAATGCATTAAATAGACACATTCTCTTTAATTTCTTAATCATGATTCATATGATGCTTGGTGGGCAAAAGCATACATTTTATTTGTATACAAAATCATTGCCATCCACCTGGCACGGTGCATTGCACCAGGTTTTCGCCAATGACTGTTTTCTCTGGAAACCTCCTAAAGCATTAAAGTTGTTTCAGCAACTTCCTTATAGTCATCACGTGGAAAGCAGTCAGATTTTCTTAAACATTGGGTCATAAATTATACACATCTTTCCTTTAGGCCTCTTTGATACCTTGATTTAACATCAAGAACATTGTATGTAGATTTCGTATTAATTTTCTTCCATTTAGACTCGCGAAATTCTTTGATAACTCAAACTCAGGAGATTTACTTGGGCCAAAAATGGTTTCATACACAGCACACAAAACTCTTTCAGCCACATGATGGCGGCATGCTAACCAAATCAATTTCTTTTGCAAAAGTTCTTCAAGTAACTTACAGGAACCTTTCATCCATCCTGAATTGGATGCAGTGGTATCAAATGATACTCCAAAGACATCTTGCTTCAAGTTCCATTTTTCAATACTTTGAAATACAGAAGTGGCTTGAGACAATCCAGTGGAATCATCTATTATAGAAACTGAAAAGTTTTTCTACATTTGGGTATCCAGTAACAAGTATTGCAAGGCGGTCTTCTTGTTCTGAACATGATTTAGTAAGCAGCTTGCTATCCCAATGTACTAGGCAGTGATCAGGAGGAGTAAAATCCTTGATGCAAGTTTCATATTTTCGTTTTCTTGTCTTTCGAGCGGCTCTTGCAGATGTGGTCTTGGAGAGAGACAGTTTTTCAATATCCTTGCCACACCTAATGGTTACTGCAGCAGCAAAAACAGTCCGTTGTCCAATAGAGAGATTAAGTCTGTCTGCAGTGGAGGAAACCAATGGTGAGGCAAGAATTTGGGGCTGGAAGCATTTGAAGGTCCTGCTGTAGGTTCTGTCGGAAACTCTTCATAGCTGTCTGTCTCAGAACTGGTCGTGCTAGAAAGAAGGGTCTCTGATGTTCTGGCTGTAGCACTCACTTGCTTCACTGATTTATGTTTCTCTTTGCGTTTCTTCTCTTTCTCTAATCTAATGTACTTGCGCTGTACTTTTGATGCATAATCTGCATCTAGCAAACCTAAACATGTTTCTCGTTTTGTTCTTTGATCTTGTAAGAATGAAATATCATATGCTTTCTGAGGCTCAGTTCTCATGCGGTCTTTTTGGATTAATTCAACGGCATTTTGAGAAGAGATGTCAAAAAGGGAATCCATAATTTTCATGAAATTAGAGAGTTCATTTTCAAAGCTTGCTCTTTTTTTGTGCTTGATTAAATTATTATGCATTTCTTCTAGATTTAACAGTATCTTCCTGCCTTTAGGGTTTTTACTAATATCTATAGTAGGAATGCATGCTTTTTGCCATATTATTAGTAGCTTCTGTAGAACTTCATTAACAGTAGAATATTTTGTAACTTTTAGACCCTTATACTGCATTCTTCGTAAATAAATAAAATGGCTTAGAACATCTTTATTGGATGGTAAAACAATATTAGATGAACTCATAATATCAGCCTGCAAGCGACCAAGAATAAAGTCATGCTGTTTTGTAGCTGTTTGACTCATTTTTTATTTATTTTTCAAATAAAGCAGTCTGAAAAGAAACAATAAGAGTAAAAACAATGCTTGTTTATTAAAATTCAATGTAAAAAAGGATTTTTAAATTTGGATTATACTCACAATATACTCATAAATAATGTAACTTAAGCACCTTATTTTATATTAATACAATAAGGTGCTCTTGGACAAAAGAAAATGAAAATTTTCAAAATTACGTAAATTTCTATCTTAATGAACTTTTCTAATAGAACGTTTGATTCTAATCATTTTATTCTATAACATTTTTCGATAAAGTTGATAGTTTTTAGATATATGGGGTTTTTAGGAAAGGGGATGGGCAAAATTTCAAGGGGGGTGGGGGGGATTCAAAATTTGTTGGATTAGAAAATGCTTGTTAAATTCGTGTTTAGGACATCATTTGGCACAACATTAGACTCCTGGACCTTGACTTTTTGAAAATTACCCAAAAATGGTACACCCTAATATGTACATAATAAAGTTCAACAGAACCGAATTGGCTACAGATCCATCACGTGTCATAAACATAACTGTATCCAGTTTCACAACAGCCTACGCTCGCAACAAACTTTGGAGTCTACTTCATTCTCTTGGACGGAGGGTTCTGTACGCAGATACAGATAGTGTGATATTCACGGAGAGGGAAGGTGAATATATGCTTCCTATTGAGGAATTCCTTGAAGAGTTGACTGACGAGATCAAGGATGGGTATGAAGATAGCGCCTACGCTAATTCTTTTGTCTCAACAGGCCCAAAAGCTTAGGGGTACGGGTGAAAGTGAGGGAGGAGTTCAAATACATCGTGAAGGCTAAAGGTATCACTCTTAACCAGGTGAACCGTCAAATCGTCAACTTTGATTCGCTGAAAGAGCTAGTGAGTTTAGAAGATGATGGAAATGAGGGTGACCAACTACCCCACCTGGTTGTAGGAACTCACAGCTTTCGGGCACAGAAGTTGGGGGGGGGCGTGAAGGAACTTAGGGGGACGAAAGTGTGTCGTAACACATACAGGAAACGATACCAGGTGCCTGGAACCTACGACACTCTTCCCTTTGGATACCGTGAGGCGTAAATATTTGTTATATAAATAATTGTTATATTAGAGTCTATTTACTTGTTGACGAAATTTTACAATTTATTTATGTTTCCTATTTATTACGTTCATTTAAAATAAATTGTTTCAGCTGGCGTTTCATTCTCTCGTATGTGTGTGTGTGTGTGTGTGTGTGTGTGTGTGTGTGTAAGAAAAAAATCTGGGCACCACCCACTGTATGTTACTGACCAATAAAAAGAGTCACGTGACTCCTGCTATTAATCCAGTTGGTGGGCCATATCTCCTCCCTGCGGACTCAGATGACCCCAGCAGGCCCTGGTTCTCAGACGTATGTTTTACCTGTTGAGGAATTCTCGCGTAGACGAAAAATAACGATGGCGACCGATGATATTGCATGCTCTACATTCCTGAAGTGGTACTCGCTAAAGTCTACATATGTGGTGAATACCCCTCCTTTGAAACCTTTAAGGCCACATTAACTCGTGCGAAGCATGAGGAGCAAGACATCCAAATATTCTATGGTTATTCTGGTGAGAGCATTACGGGGCTTCGCGGTTCAAATGATGTAATGGAATATGTTGTAGGATTAAACTGTACTAAATAGCACATATTTCGTGAAGTGAAAGAATCGACGCTTGCAGAAGAGAAACAAAGGATCTGGGTTGTGAACCTTGTTGATGAGTGGTGTAACAGGAGATATTATACAATGTTACATCACACTGAGTACGTATACACTGGGTCGGTGAATGTAAATCTTGCGATTATGGAGTTTAAAATATTTCTACCACGACATCCATGTACAGGGTGTCCGAGAATTATCTGTACAATTTTTGGCTGTTATTGAAAGTCAACCATGAAGTGTAGAAATTCCAGTGTTGTCCCATTTTACAGAGAATCTCATTAAGTTTTTTCAGATACCACGTTTTGACAAGTTTTTTAGAAATGTACGCGGGTGACAGACATTGATGATTTAAAAGCAAGAATCACAGCTACTATTGAGCGAATTGATGTGGATATGCTGCAGCATACATGGCAACATTTGGAGTATCGATTGGATGTTTTGCGAATCACTAATGGTGCACATATCGAATGTTTGTAACAACGTTACTTTAATAAAAGAAACTTTTGAAAATACAGATTCTAAATAATCTCGTTTAAGAATTTTACGTGTTATCAAGAATTTTATTAAAAGATGAAATTGTACAGATAATGTTCGGACACACTGGAATTTCTAAAACACTTGTCAAAACTTGGTATCAGAAAAAACTTAATGAGATTCTCTGTAAAATGGGACAACACTGGAATTTCTACACTTCATGGTTGACTTTCAATAACAGCCAAACATTGTACAGATAATTCTCGGACACCCTGTATATCATGATGAAGTGTGCAAAGAAATTGTAGCTAAATGTTTGTGAATTTTTAGTAGAGTTTAAGGGCGAGTATCGTTTGTCTAGCAAAAAGGTCAAGTTCATCTCGAATAGAGCGCCAGAGTGCTAATGAATTTTATGTGTGCATAGATCTTACTCGAGAAAGTACAATGGTGATTACATTTACCCCTGAACGTTGTAGAAGATGTATGTTGCGCATTCCAGGAAGTGTGTGTGATAAATCATTAAAACCGATATTGCTTCATGTATCGCAGATGGAAAAAATTTCTAAACACCTACCCAATATAATGGTTACAGTGTTAAATATTCGGATGGTTCACCAGTGCGCATAAAGTCTTTCATGTTGGAACAATCTCGTACACGAATCTGCATTACTGACGCTTGGTGGCGTTTATAACGCGACCTGTGTGACTCATACCCATCATACCCACCCCCACACCTCCCACCTCCCCAACCGCCCGCACGGTCCCGCCGAGTCAAACAGCACACCGGCAGTTCATAGCCGCCGCTTCAGAGCTTGACCTGACTGGACGTTATCTCCTCGCAGGATCAATAGAAAACTATTAAAAGATGGAACTCCCGTTGAGCAGCATCCTCAATGCAGTATATGCCTATTGCAGTTTGTAGTCTGTTATAAAATACCTGTGGGTGTAGGCACAAAAAGAAAACACATTAGTGATGCACCCTCATAAGCCATTATATGTACGATATGCGTAAATCGTGATGCAAACGAACCATACGTTGATATACGGTTGATGATGAAGAATGCTGCTGACAATAACGCCATTATCCCCATGCGAAACCGTTTCATTCTCGACAGAATGTTTGAGGTCGTCGGCTTCCGTAAACTGAAACCTATATTAGACGGACGTGTTGCTGATATGCGTTATTTTGACACGGTGCTTGAATACATGTACACCGCCCTGCTCAATGATTTTACCAAGTGTAGGGACGAACAAGGCGAGAATGGTTTGGAACTGGATGCGTATTTAGAAGGTACAAACTCCTCGAAATATCATGAACTTTGGTACAAAGCCTAGAACGGTACAGGGCTGAACTCACCTTCACTGTTCACCCTGAAGAATTATTTCTTTATATAAGACGCAGTTGTCGGCACGATTTAGAAACATACTTCAATTGCCGATATGAGATGTGAAGATTTTACAGATGAAAGGGTCGGCTCGGAAAGAATAAATGCACGTTTGGAAAGGAGTGTTTATAAACTTGAATTTAACGGTGATGTAGCAAACGATATCATCTTCGTGCGTGCTTTTGACTGTATTCTATCCGTGTTTAAAGAGCGTGATAGTTTGACTCCCAACTGTAAAGTGGGTACAAAAATAGTGTTAAACGAGTTGAAAACGCTTCATATTGAATATAGACAATAGACATCCGCATACTTTGAGTGGTGAATTAATCTTAAATAGCATTTACTGTGTAGTACAAAGCAATGAGGATGTAAATGTGGACTCGATTACGTGTGAGTTTGGTATTTTATTTAAGCGTGGTAGAAACTGACCTTAAACCATGTATTTCCATTTTTATGCATATATATATATATATATATATATATTAAACATGTGTTGTGTATTCTGATTTTGTTGTATATAGAGTTCTCCTGTACTAGCTGTATTATTATATATATATATATATAGGGTGATCAAAAAGTAACGCAACCCATGGGAAAACGATTTATTTCAGAGCAAGTGCTGGAAGTGGGCACCGTTCTGTGCTTC
This sequence comes from Bathynomus jamesi, assembly GCA_023014485.1. Taxonomy (NCBI): domain Eukaryota; kingdom Metazoa; phylum Arthropoda; class Malacostraca; order Isopoda; family Cirolanidae; genus Bathynomus; species Bathynomus jamesi. Next base: position 131,377 of record JAJOZX010003813.1, read on the forward strand.
ACACAAGTGGATACGGCGATTCATGTTCTTAAAGACCCTTTGCAACGTTTCCTGTGAAATTGCATCAACACACTTCTGAATCATCGCCTGCAACAGAAGGAAAAAATCAATTATGTGCGTTTCTCCATGGGTTGCGTTACTTTTTGATCACCCGTATATATATATATATATATATATATACACACAGTATATATATTAAATAACTCCAGTGTGTATTATTCTTGTATTTGCGTCTAATATACATGCATTTCCCCTATACTGGTTGTTATTTTTGTTTGCTGTAAATATGTGTTAAATAAATCATGTATGTATTATCCCTGTTTTGCACCTAATGTATATACATATTTACCGAATGTATTTTATGAATGATATATATTAAATAAACAGAACGATGTAGTTGTTCTTTATTTCTCCTTTACACCATATAAACAAATATTAATGGAAATGAAGGGTGTATATATATATATATATATATATTATATATATATATATATATATATATATATATTAAACGAAACTGTGTGTGTGGGGGGGGCGACTGTACCCTCTAAAGAAACTGTCTGACAGCCGATTACGCCATACGATTGGCTGCCTTCTAAGCCAACTGGCTGTGATGCTAAAGCCGCCGAGGAAGGCTTGTAAAGACACCATTATGCGATGCGCCATGGCCACGAATGGATCTCTCTCTCTCTCTCTCTCTCTCTCTCTCTCTCTCTCTCTCGCTCTCTCCTCTCTCTTTCCAGGAAGGACATAGAAAGGTTAGAAAGAGTACAAGCAAGGGCTACAAAATTGATCCCTTCAATGAGAATGCAAAGCTACCAACGGAGATTGGAGCGCCTAAATCTGTTTAGCTTAGAGACGAGGAGGTTGCGGGGTCAGCTTATTCAAGTCTTCAAGATGCTCAAAGGAATAGACAGGGTAGATTACAGACACTTATTCTCACTTAATGCCAATCCGACAAGAAATAATGGGTTTAAACTGGAACTAAAGACATTTAGGACCTCTGTCTGCGGAAATTTATTTTCCTATAAAATAGTTAATATCTGGAACCAACTTCCCTCAGAGGTTGTTTCCAGTCAAAGTGTAAATGTGTTTAAAAATAGGCTAGACAAAGTACTGAATACTCTCATAGTTTAAGATTAAAATATAAGAAAACTCTGCAGGAGTTTGCTTGCACGGTGTCTCTGTGAGCAAGCTAAATATAGAGCTATTTATATATTCTCCACTTTCCTGTAAAATTTCCTTGGCTACTTTTCCAGGGTCAAGGTATTTTCTTCAACCTTTTTCCGTACCTGCCTCTGGCAGGGAGGGAGCAGAGGGTGGGGAGAGAGCGTTCTACCTTTCTATCCAGTTTTCTACTACTGCTAGGATAGTTGAAAGAAAAATAAACTTTTAATAACAGGAACCTCCCAGAGTGGACCGAAAGGTCTTTGAGGCTTCCTCTTGTCCTTGTAACTCCTTGTAACTCTCTCTCTCTTTCTCTCTCTCTCTCTCTCTCTCTCTCTTTTTTGTGTTTTATTACTCTTGTTAGGTTAGGTTACCCACCTTTGAACGGTCTAGTCCCTGGCAGGGCCGCCAAGAGGGCCGGGAAGCCAGGTTAAATCCCCGGGGCCCGGAAAGAGGGGCGATAAAATCTAAAATGTTAATAAAGCAAATGATTAAATAACAGAGAGGAAACATAATTAATGAACATACATTTTATAGAGATTATCATAGTCAAAGTGAAACAGATAAAATATTATCTGCGGTCCACCAATGCCCAAGACCGACTGACAGATCTGGGAACCATTGTAATTGAAAGCCAGTTAGCCCGTACTTTAAATTTCATCGGAATCATTTACCACTTTGCTAGAGAGAAGGCAAAGAAAGTACACTTCTAATTATGAAACTTTTACAGTAAACAATTGTCTTGCCTGCATGGACTGGTACTGCATTTGTAAACTGTATGGTGACAGAATTAATATAATTGATTCGAATAAAATGTTCATTTTCTTCTGAGTTGTTTATTCATACTGTATTTTTGAATAGTGACTTGGACATATAATCAGTTTGTTTGTTATGTATAAAAAAACATTCATAAAAACACTGAATAAACAGGGGGCCCATATACTAATCCTTCCCTGGGGCCCGTGGCAGCTCTCGCCGGTCCTGGTCCCCAGCCGCATACACGTCTTAATAAAGGTTTTACTTTTTCCTATACAAACCTACATGCATATACACCCAAATATATACACATATATATACATATATATACATATATACACACACGTATATATATATATATATATAATATATATATATATATATATATACTTTTGTGGGCCTGAGCTGCCAGGTTAGGTTACCCTCTCTCCCCTTGGAGGGTCTAAACCAGTGTTCCCCTTGTTGCATAACCTCCCTACCCACTCTCCCACCTTTGAGCATTATTGATTGTGTTGCATGCAATTGATTTGCACTCTAACGTTTTGCGGGTATACTCCTCTATTCTACCAACATATGCACCTAATCGATTTTTAAACACGAGCTACTAATTACTTCTACCGGCAAATTATTCCAGCTATTTACTATTCTGTGTAAAAACGTTTTTGGCAACTGCTCTCTCGAACTTCTACTAGTCAGCTTAACCCGTTATTTCTAGTTCTACTATATTGTGCCATTTCGAAAAAGCTCTCTATTTACGTTATCGAACCCATTCATAATTTTAAAAACCTGGATTAGATCATCCCTTAGCCTCCTAGTCTCGAGTGTAGTCAATTTTAATTCCTTAAGCCTATCCTCGCACGACTTTGACCTAAGCGACGGAATCATCTTAGTTACTTGTCTTTGAACTCGTTTGATTTTGTCTATATCCTTGCGCATATACAGATTCCAAAATTGGATCGCGTACTCCAAATGGGGTCTAACTAATGATTTATAAAGAGGAACAATAATTTCGCGAGATTTGTACTCAAAATTCCTAGCTATAAAACGTATCACTTTGTTTGCTTTATTGGCCGTTGCTGTACTTTGTTTCGCCACTTTTAAATCAGTGACTATAACTTCTAAATCTTTTTCCTGTTCTACTACGCTTGCCAACTCCTTCCCTGACACACTATACACAAAATTACCGTTAAGCGAACCTATATGTAAAATTTTGCACTTATCCGACGTTAAATCTCATTTGCCATGTGACCGACCAATCAACGATTTTATTCAGATCTTCCTGGATTTTACCTCTATCTTCATCACTTATCTCCCTACATCCCAACTTCGTGTCATCCGCAAACTTTGAAACTGTACTCACTAGGTCGACATCTAAATCGTTAATATATATATATATAAAAGCAAAGAGCCCAATACAGAACCTTGAAGAACGCCGCTCGCTCTATCGTAAACTTCAACCACGCTTCGGAAAAATTCTAAAAGATTGTTAAGCAAGATGTGTTTCGCCTAAAACTGTGCTGCGTATTTCTAATTAAGTTATGCACTGCTAAGTGTTCGACTATACGATCTCTAATTATCGATTCCAGTAGCTTACCCACAACATACTGTACATTAAACTGATTGGCCTATAATAATTTCCCGCCGTACCTTTATTGCCTTTCTTAAAAATAGGCGTTACATTTGCTAACTTGATATTATCTGGTACGCACCCCTCAGAAATAGACGCATTAAAATTCTTGGTTAACGGCACAACAATGCCTTCCTTTAATTCTTTTAGTTGTATAGGATATATGGAATCTGGCCCCGCTGATTTAAGCACTTTCATTTTGCAAATATAGTGTAGCACCTCCCTTTCACTAACCACAATATTATCTAAAGTATTACCATTATCGAAAGGTAATATGTCTATGACCGTAGGGATATTCGTTACAGCTTCTATTGTAAAAACTGACGTAAAAAATTCGTTTAGCAGAGTAGCCATTTGCTTGTTTTTGGAAACTAGCTCACCGTCAGAATTTCTCAACGCTCCCAACACGCTCTTACCGGATTTCTGTGTTAACGTTATTGAAAAAATTGTTTGGAGTTTTCTTTGCCATCACGAGCTATGAAAATTTCAAAATCGCGCTTGGAGTTTTTTATTACGCTTTTCGCCTCACGCCTCAAAGATATATAGTTGTTTAGTAACCCCAAATTGTCTTTATCGCACTTATGTGGCCTATAAGCCTATCTCTACTCTTTATAATATTCCCTACTCTAGAAATAAACCACAAGGGCTTGTTATTTACTTTCGCACGCTTAATCTTGTACACTACACATTCCTCATTTATAGTCATAAACACTGTTTCAAACGATTCCCACATTATTTTTGCGTTGGATGTTCCCATTACGTTTTCCCAATTGACGTGTGACAATTTATTTCTAAATTTACAAAGTCTGCGTGCTAGAAGTCAGGAATTTTAATCGAATTAACTAGTTTCGAGTGACTTACCGAGAGGACAAACTCTACCATATTGTGATCGCTATTGCTTAACGGTTCTATTACTTGAAGTTCAGTGATAAGTTTATCATCCGTAGATATTACTAAATCTAAAATACTGTCCAACCTCGTAGGTTTCTCAAAAACTGTAATATAATAGGAATTAGCATGACAGGAAGACGAAACAAAGGTCTTGCTGTTATACATATATGAAAAACACATTAGAGAAATTACAGCAAGTAAATGAAACAGCAGCCATATAAAAATGTTTTGAGGCTACATCGTAACACTGCTTACTGCCAGATTAGACGAGTTTAGCGACGTTCGATCTAGGTAGTAGTTGGATGGGTGGCCGTCCTCTTTGTTCAGATGATGTAGCTATCTGTGGTCGGATCTCACGCAAAGATGTAAGGTCCCCTCCGGCATATGACCTTAGATGTTGCGAAAACACACACACACGTACAAGTAGAAAATTTTGCTGGTAATGTCAAGGCCACGTCCCATTTATCTACCCATTTATCTACCAACCAATTTCTTTATTGCATGGAAGGATGAACAGCTGGGTTTTGCTGCGCGCCGCCTGCCATCACCGGGTCTCGATTCCGGGACCAATGGATTCGTAGTCAGCGACGCTAACCACTACACCACCGAGGCGCATATATATATATATATATATATACATACACACACACAGAATGTTGACAAGAGTAAATATATAGAGTTTATTTATAAATATATGGTTTTTAATTTGATGATAAAGTGAATAAATAATAACAGACTTATTGAATAAATATAAATGGTGTTCCAAAAGTCATCACCCCATTTGTTTGGCTCATAACTTTTGAACCAATAAAACAACAAATACTGTAGAAAATGGAAATAATTTATTTTATTTAGAATTATGTTAGAATTATGTTGTGGTGTGTAGTGTTCCATCTTCAAATTATTGGGGTTGATCTTACATTATTATGTAAAGGTAACACACGTTCTGGCACTCTATTGAGAGCTCTTTGCCCTTTGTTCTTGAAGACAATCATTTACTTTTGCCGACCCTTTGTGTGTTTGTATGTATATATATATATATATATATATATATATATGTGTGTGTGTGTGCGTGTATATATATATATATATATATATATATATATATTATATATATATATATATATAGTACGGTTCCTTCACATTTCATACATAATGATGAAGTGCATGACCCAGAATCCTACACCTGCATACACCTGGACTAATAATAAGTGGACGGGATTGCAATGCAAGTGACGAAAATTATTTGAAAATAGATAAGGACCTGTGTATTTTTGAGCTAATATAACAGAATACTGTTGCTTTCTGTGATGACGAACCATGTATGGAAACCTCATTAGTACGTTGACACTTAATTTACTAGGAAATGATGTTGTGAGTAGGCGTATGGGTAGAATGATGTTGAGGGTGATATTAAACTTTTCTTACTTACTCCTTCCTCTTCAACTGTAGTTTGAATTAATTAATGAAATATACCGTGTGTGTGTATATTATATATATATATATATATATATATATATATACAGGCCCTCTCAGAGGTCCAGAGAGGCCCGGGCCACTTCCAGCTTTTGAGGCCCAAAGCTAAACCCAATTATTACTTTCACTGCAAAACATTATATTGAAACCTGAAAGTTTCTAAATTTAAGGCACCCTTAAGCTTGAGGCCCAGGCCAAATGGCCCTCCTAGCCCCACTCTGATAGGCCCTGTGTATATATATGTAATGTATGGAATACTAGGTACTACAAATCGATGAATCGGTACAGAATTTAAATTCTGTACCGATTCATCGATTTGTAGTACCTGGTATTCCATGCATTAAAACCAAGCTCTCCCTCTCGTCTATTGTTAATTTTGCAGCAATCCCCTACCTAAAAAAAAAATATATTATAATGAACACTGAAAATTCCTATGATGCATGCGCGACTTTTGTGCCTCTCTCTCCTCTCTCTCTCTCTCTCTCTCTCTCTCTCTCTCTCTCTCTCTCTCTCTATATATAATATATATATATATAATATATATATATATATATATATATATATTGTGTGTGTGTTTGCGTGTGTGCGCGGAGCAGAATAACGGAAAATTCCTTTTCCTCGCCTCCCTCACATGGCTGTAAAACTCCAAACACGTAAGCAAGAACAGCCACAAAGGAACCTTATTTCGTTTCTCGAAAATGCCCGCTAAATCTAAGCCTATAAAAGTGCCAGTCCACTTCAGGTCGCTCTCATTTTGCCCTTTTCTCGCACCTTCACTTCACATCCCGCTGTCCGTCCCTTCGTCACGTAACGCCACTCGATCTCAGCCGGCTGCCGTCCTTAAAACTCCGTTCAAGCATACACGAAGTTGATTATCTCTGTTGAGGCCTACTACTATTTCATCCCCCCCCCCCGGAAGCAACCTCACTTCTGCAAGATTGAATCGCTGTTATCCTTCTGGCTTCACTCAAATTCATCCTTTTCGATCTGCGAATCTTCATTTCTTTTCAACAAGTTTTTCATCACCCAAACCGGCGTAGGCCCTTCCGTCTTCAGAGTTACCCTCATCGAAACTCGTCTGTAAACTTCACATAAGCCACAAGCTCACTGGGCCTACGGAGCTCTTTTTCATCGTGCCAAACGGTTTTGCGTAGACTACAAACTCAATAAATTCTCAGCCTCACCGAACAGGCTCTCTTCAAAGTGACCTCAATACCGTTCAAGGTAAATCACGCATTTACGACCGCACTTAGGCCTCTTCCGTTAATGTCCCGATACCATATTGTTATTACCTCAGTTATTACTTATTATGTTGTGTTGAATCTCATATATCTCATTACCTTAATTATTGTTCTTGTCACTATTGTAGCATTTAACTCTTATACTGTATAAAAATAATTTCTTATTGTTAAGAATTATTTCATTATAATATTGCACAAATTCCATATAAATAATTGCTAATCACTGTGAACAAATAAGTCATTTATTTTTCTAATTAACGAAAACTACAAAGTCATTTCTATCTCTCTTATTAAATAGTGTTTATTTGGTTGAAAGGCCAAATTGGTGACCCACAACATTTTATTCCCTTTTTAATCTTCATATTATAGTGGGCCTCCCGTCACATAGGCCCCTATATATATATATATATATATATATATATATATATATATATATTATATATATATATATATATATGGCAGTGAACTCAGAATGGTCCCCTGAGTTTTTTATGATACACACAGACCGTGCATGGAACAAAGAACTCTTCTGGGATAAGTAAATCCACTATAGTCCGAATAAGTAATGGTAAATGACAAATACCATAGTTTTTCTTTTTCATGATGCTAGCCCGACGTGGGCAACGGGTCACTCGCAAAGAGGTCCCATAAATATAGCTTCCCTCACCAGCTATCTGCAAAGCAGACAGGATCCAGCTTTGGGACATGGATCTAGGGTTTAAAGCAGCCTAGCCCTGCTACATTTAGAACCTCAATATAAGCAAAAGACTCGCTGCGTTCACGTCAGATTGAATACATGGGACCTCTTTGCGGGTGACCCGTTGCCCACGTCGGGCTAGCATCATGAAAAAGAAAAACTATGGTATTTGTCATTTACCATACTTATTCGGACTATAGTGGATTTACTTATCCCAGAAGAGTTCCTTGTTCCATGCACGGTCTGTGTGTATCATACATATATATATATATATATATATATATATATATATAATATGAGATAGAGATAAATATAATATTCACTGTTCTGGACAAAGCTAAATTTGGACTAAAGCCATATGAAATAATTTAAATACATGTTTTTGGTCAGCTTATTAACATGAAAACTTTTTACAGCGAGTCCTTCTAAAAACGAGCCATTATTCATATTCATTAAACTAAAATGCTTTCGAAAAAGATGTTCATTAAAACTGGAAACAGGTAATTCTGAAACTAAAAGGAATATTCAAATAAGAATCATCCTGAAAAGTACCAATGATCCATGTAGCTTATAGTTTATGCATAAGCATTCCCAAATTGCTCTGGAATGGGTACACGCCTGTAATATGCGGAAATATGAAAGTAATTTCAAAGCCTCGAATGTACAATATTTAGGATAGTAAGTGTGGCTGTTATGAAAATGTAGGGTGTGATTAGCATTGTTTAAACACTGAAATAATAAGTGTAATGAGGAAAGTTTTACAGGGTGATAAAAAATAATGCTCCCCCCCCCCTAAAAAAAAATTTAAATTATTTTTTAACTACTTTTTTGGATCACCTGTCGTTCATATTTGTTAATTTTATCAAATTTTATATTTGTTGAAAGTCTACTGTAACAAAATATTTGGTATATTTACAATGTAGCATCGATACACTAATTAAATACACCTGTATTGTATTTTGACATTAGTAAACTTTAATTCCACTAAGAATCTACTACAAAAAATATCGGGTGATTAATTATGCATGTGACACTTTAAAACTTGTATTTTTTTATTAACTGAAATAAAAGCATGAAATTTTTACTGTACCTTCTCTACTCATGGGAAATGTATCTCCTGGTACAAAACATGCTGTATATGATGTCCTCTCAGTTCATTAACTCTTTGCACACGAACAACAAAATTTTGTAGTACTCTGGACAGAGTATCTGTTGAAATTGATGGTAGTGGCCATGATATTCCTTTACCATAACCCGCAGGAAATTTGTTGGAAGTATCGCTTAAGAAGTGAAGCACCTTATTACTAGTGAGGTCTAGTTTAGGCTATGGAACTTCTAATACAAAGGATTATAATATCGCACAAATTTTTTTTAAAATAGTTCATGTTTTCATTTCGATTAATACAAAAAATTACAAACCTTTTAAAGTGTCAGATGTTTAAAAAAAATCCAGAGTAATGCAAAATGTTGTTCTTCCTTCGTTTTATTTTTTTTTTGCATTGAAAAACAGTTCATACGTTTCTTGACATTACGAACACCCTGTATTTACAGTCGTGCATGCGAGAAGAAATGAATTATAATTTGAAAATAGATGTATTTCCCCATTTATTTAATTTAGAAACGTGGAAGTTATTTAATTGATTATCTGAGGCACGTTTTCTATACACTACACAAATTTCAAACATTGCAGTAATAGCACTGATACCTTATAACCTCCAAAATCATGACCAGATCCTATAAATTTTAAAATAAACTTAAGCGTATAACGTAAAAACATATGATTATTGTTTTAGATTGGCAAATATTAACAACTTTTTTTTTTTCCAACTCAAAACGGGAAAAGTTTTCTCTAACAAATCTTTCATTTTGTTTTTCTACCATATTGTCTTTTAGGCTAAGTAAATATGCCAGGAAAAGAGTAATAATATAAGAAAACAGTTTTTAACAAAAGCGTTCCAACTTTTTTCCCTTTTTAATAAGAAAGAGTAAAAACGCTATAAACTGTTATTTGTGTTGCTTCCTCCCTTTTATACTCTCTCTCTCTCTCTCTCTCTCTCTCTCTCTCTCTCTTACATATACACATATTATTTGTATTCAATGAACCAAAGCGTTAGATACTGTATATATCTATAGAATTTCAGAGAGACTCGTATTACATCATTAAAACAAACATATCTACACGTCATTTTCATTCGAACCACATAATCTACAGTAACTCGTTTTCTGTAATTATCGTATCAACTGTCGTATCCGTATTACAAATGTTTGCCGTTCTGAATACTGTTCTGCTTTCTCTACCAATATCGAATGTTACAGTAAAACAAATGGCATATAAAAGGTGTAACAATATTGACAAAGAATTGAAAGATTTTATATCTATTTAAAAATTCATATATATATACACCAATGATTCCAAATAATGAAATCACATTTAACCCTTTAGTGCACAGAGGTCTTTCCCCGAGACTGAATAAAATGGCTCTGGCGTTAGCCAGAACAAAGTTAGTAAAGTTAACACTGTGCGCTAAAGGTTAAATCGATAATTTAAATTTTAATACCCCCTCTATCAGCATAATCGTTGGAGAAGCTGACTCTTCCCAGAGAGAATATATACAGGATAGAAGCGCATCTTCTCGATAGGGTTATCACGATGGAAATTAAAAATAATTTAATACCCTAGTATTTGTTCGTGGAACAGAGTTTATTTTTTTAAATGAATCTATAACTTTTATCCTGCATATTTTGCAAATGCCAAGGTTCACATGATGGAGGGAACCTAAAGCTTAACGTCGGATCCGAACCACGAGTCACTAAATAACTTGGGCCATGAAAACGGTCATCCCATCCAATTTATCTCCAGACCCAATGTCGGAGGAAGTGGTGTCAGAACATTGACAAAGACAGCCCCCCAAAACTTACAAACTTCAAATTATTGCTTCCCATTTCACCTTCACGCGATGTTGGAATGACTTCAGAGTGTCTTCAATTAAAATATTTAATAAATACTCAAATTAATTTAGAGAAAATGGAATATTTTCCCATTTTTACTCAACGATATAAAACTGAAACTAACTTTACAGAATATTTTATTCTTTATCATCCATATCAAAAATGTTTAAATTCCGTTATTTCTCTTCGTTGTAATGATTTTAGGATGCATTTAACCGAATCCAAATTTTCCCGAAATGAGAGAGAAATATCAAATTCATAAATTATGTGTATTTAAAGATATGAAACAAAACATTTTTGATTCTCTTCAAATTTCGAGATAAGTGTTGGAATAACACCAGAATGCTGCATTTAAAATATTTAATAATAATTTTTCAAATTAGTTTATTATGAATGGAACTTTTTCCCGTTTTTAATCAACCATATAAAATGTAGACAATTTTAAAGAACATTTGCTTCAACACCAAAACAAAAACTAAGCCTAAATCCTTTTGTTACTTTTCATTCTTATGATTTTCCGAGATTTTAGCATTAACGAGTTTTTGTCGAAAACGACAAAAATTCCAAGCCTTGATTTTTTATAGGGTTTTAAACAAACTGATTTTTTTTCTTTTTTCATTTTGAAAGATGTTGAAATGACTTTGTAATTCTTCAGTATAAAATAATAAATAATTATTCACATTAGTTTGATCAGATTAGTTTGATTCATATTAGTTTTCCGTTATTAACTCAGACATAAGTAATGTAACTAAGGTTTATTGTATATTCGCTTCTTTCTTATCCATATTATAAAATAAGCTTAAATTCCTTTATTCTTTTTTAATGTAATGATTTTCAGAAAGTTTTAGCAAAATCGAATGTTTGTCAAAATACCAGAAAAATTCCAAGCCTGTGCTCTGTTCGGTTTTATAGGGTATGAAACCGAACAGTTTTGATTTTCTTCAAGTTTTGCACAAATATTCAAATAGCTTCGGAGTTCCTCCATGTAAAATATTTATTAATTATTCACAGTAGTTTAGAAGTAATGATACATTTTCCCGTTATTATTCACTGTAAAATGTAACCGAACTTTACGAATTATTTACGTACTTCTTTATCAGTTTTATGAAAAAATAAGAAATAACTCCTTTGTTACTCGTAATTTTAATCATTTTCGGAGAGTTTTAACAAAATCGAATTTTTGTCGAAAAACTAGAAAAATTCTAAGCCTACAATAATTCCAATCCCATAGACTTCGTGTTTTTATTGGTTCTAAAACCAAATCGTTTTTTACACAGGCGTTGAAATGACTTTTGATTTCTTCAATGTAAAATATGTAATAATTATTCAAATTAATTTACTGGGAATGAGGCTATTCACATTTTTACAAACTACGGGGTGTTTCAGGTCGACCCTAGAAATATGGAAAATAAACGCTTCATATTAGTTACGGAATTACTATGACAAACTTCAAATACCAAGTACCAAATACAAATTTCGCAATTTGTAGTTTATTTTTTTTTTTTTTAGCCAAATTGTTTTTTCACTGAAAAATTAGAAAACACCAAATCCGTTCTTTGCGTCCAGATTATGTAGCTACCAGTGGTTCGGATGCCACATAAGGCTGTAGTTCCCTTCCGTCATATGACCTTAGATGTCGCGAAGAGGTTAAACAACCCTATCAACCATCTGTTCTTTCTTTAAAAAAAAGAACGTGGGTATGGGAGACGTGAAGACATGGACATTTTCTTTCTGTAACAGCTTGGGTACTCGCTCATATCTTGGAGTCAATATCTGCAGTTTAAATTGTATTGATATGCTCCTTTTTAACTCATATTAAGGGAGTTTAAACAGGGCCAATCATTATTATTATTATTATTTTCATATTTAAACAGTATTCTGGTTGGTGAAGTTCAACCAGTAAAGGAACCATATTTGTCCTATATTGTTTTGTTTGTAAATTATGCATTTATTTGAAATTATTGTTTGTCTTCTCTCGCTTGTTTTTTCTTTTATATGGCTTGGTTTCCCTATCTATTTTGCTGAAATAATAATACTTCTCTTTTATTTTCCGCAGGCCATAGATGATGATGGATGTACATTGTACAAGAACGTGTGATGGTAGTAACAATACGTATACAAGGGAAGAAAAAGAAATTCGAGAAAAATTCGAAAGACCAGGACCAACAGACAAAATAATTCACGAGCTGGTCAATAAATTTAAAAGAGCACGACCTGTTCATGATGAGGCAAGATCTGCATGTCCAGGTACCTCTCAAGAAATGTCGAATTGGTAACAGATGCCTTTGAAACAAATGCTAGAATGTCAACTCGCACAGCATCACGTAGGCAGAGCATACCGAAAAACGACTGTTCTAAGGATTTTAAAATCAACATTAAAAAACAAAAGTTACCATATTCAAATGCTACATGAGTTACACGAAGAGGATTATCCAAGACGAACCGCCATGTGCACAGAATTGAGTGAAAAAAAATTCATACAAAAAACTTATTAAACCACATTCTCTTCAGCGAGGAGGTGACATTCCACACATGCGGAAAGGGTAATCGACATAACTGCCGTATCTGGACTAGTGGAAAACCAAGAGAGTTCTACGAATGGGAGAGAGAGATTCTCCCACGTTAATGTCTAGTTGGGTATGACAAGATCGAAGATTTACCGACATTTTTTCTTTGCAGAAACTGCGGTAACAGGGACAATTTATCTTGACATGCTTCAGCAGTTTCTTGAAACCCAGCTTCGTTCAGATGGCATTCTCGACACTATTGTCCTTCAACAAGATGGAGCTCTATGTCACTTTGCAAAGCCTGTTCGGGTGTACCTTGATGAACTCTTACCAAAGCGCTGGAATGGACGTGGTGAAAACAGGCCCTGAGCAGAATGATCTCCGGATTTAACACCATTAGACTTCTTTGCGTAGGGCTTTATAAAGTCTGAGGTTTACAAAACAAGAGTTACAGACCTGCAGGATTTGCGAACCTGCATTGTCGTGGCTGTCGCTAAAGTAAACCCAGAGATTCTTGAGAATGTGTTCCGCAATGCAGTAGACAGACTTGAGATTTGCAAAGACACTGATGGTGCTCACGTCGAATTTTAGACCTAAGCTTGATAAATAAATATACATCTAGTTGTTACTACATTTTTATCCTAAAATACTATTATTTCAGCAAAATAGATACGGAGATTTTAGACCACCTTATATATATATATATATATATATATATATATATATATATGAAATTATTTCACGAAGGTAACACGTGAAAAATATTTATGATGAATAAAACCACGAAGGAAAGGAAACACAAAATGGTGCTCAAGCGCTTTCGTCTAATGACATCCTCAGGAACACTGAAGTACATAAAAAGGTTAAGCCTATATATAGGTTACAGAAAGAAAAAAAGAAAAAAAAAAACATACATACACACACACACACACATATATATATATATATATATACATACATATCTATATATACAAATACATACATACATACATACATACATATATATACAATAAACAGAGAAGTAAATAATAAAAAATTAAAAATTAAAACCTTAAAGGATTACCAGTGAGGCGTACAGATTTGTAAGGAAAAATATCGATTTTTAGCACAAGATCAAATGGACAAACGACAAACGACAAACAATTTGTCCTACGTACACTTTTACTCGGGACATGATACCCCCACTAAGAAGGCCATATTTTCATCAATGTTTCTCCGCGCCCTTAGGATCGCCAGTCCGGAATACATCGATGCCGAATTGGAAAAAATCAATGGTATTGGAAGTGATTTGTGTTATCCATCTGCGTTTATGGAATCTTGTCTCAACAAGGCAAAACGAACTTTCTATCGGGTCAATATTAACACTCGTACTTTGTCAAAAAATATTTTAGTACTTCCATTTTTCCCGGGCTTTTTAGGCATTGCTAATGTACTTAAACTTTTGGATATTAATGTAGTATTTTCATATAACAATATTGTGAAAAATATCATAGTAAAAATAGCCCTACCAATAATTCAGGCATTATCTATAAAATTGGTTGTAAACAATGTGATTCCTTTTACATAGGTCAGACGGGAAAGGATTTGCACACACGTATAAAACAGCATCAATATTCCGTTAGAACAGGACAGTTGTCCAGTGCCCTTTTTGTCCATTTGTCAGAGTTAGCCTACTGTATTGATTGGAATAATGCTTCAGTTTTATTCCATTCAAGCAACATTGTTAATAGAAATATTCTTGAGTCTGCCATTATCCAACTTTCAAATAACTTCAACATAAGCAAAGGTCTTTTTCAACTCGATCCTGTTATGTTGAATTCCTTCAAAACAGATTTAGATAAGAAGTGTAAAACATTAAATCTTTGGTAAACTTGTCTTCTACTTTATTAACTTTTAATTTGCATTTTATTTTTTTTATATATATCGAAACCTGACCATAGGGAGCAATGTGTTAAAACCCGGACAGAGTTCCAGTATAAATTTGTATTTTTATAATCCTTTGATCTTGTGCTAAAAATCGATTAACTTTTAATTTGCATTTTATTATTTTTTATATATATCGAAACCTGACCATAGGCAGCATTGTGTTAAAACCCGGCAGAGTTCGAGTATAAATTTGTATTTTTATAATCCATTTGATCTTGTGCTAAAAATCGATATTTTTCCTTACAAATCTGTACGCCTCACTGGTAATCGTTTAAGGTTTTAATTTTTAATTTTTTATTATTTTTACTTCTCTGTTTATTGTATAATATATGTATGTATGTATGTATGTATTTGTATATATAGATATGTATGTATATATATATATATATATGTGTGTGTGTATGTATGTTATTTATTTTTTCTTTTTTTCTTTCTGTAACCTATATATAGGCTTAACCTTTTTATGTACTTCAGTGTTCCTGAGGATGTCATTAGACGAAAGCGCTTGAGCACCATTTTGTGTTTCCTTTCCTTCGTGGTTTTATTCATCATATACTGATATAATATATATATATATATATGGGATTGAACTCAGAATGGTCCCCTCAGAGCTTTTATGGTACAAACAGACTGTGCATGGAACAAGGAACTCTTCTGGGAAAATTAAATCCACTATAGTTCGAATAAGTAATGGTAAATAACAAATACCATAGTTTTTCTTTTTCATGATGTTAGCCCGACGTGGGCAACGGGTCACTCGCAAAGAGGCCCTAAAATATAGCTTTTCTCACCAGTTATCTGCGAAGCAGATAGGATCCAGCTTTGGGACAGGATGTACGGTTTACAATTACACCTAGCCTACTATATTCAGAACCTCGATACACGCAAGAAACTCGTTGCATTCACGTCGGATTGAATACATCAAAGAAAAAATGGTAACTATTGTATTTTCAACCAAAAACCAAACCAGTTGCCCACGTCGTGCTAACAGCAAGGCAACCTATATTAACAATAACCTAAAGTCTCTTTGCCAACAGGAAGGAGTGCATTTTGCGAATTTTTGGAACAGTTTCTACGGCAGGGGGGACTTGTTCCTCGGGGATGGACTTCATCTTAATGACGTTGGAGCTGCGCGTTTAGGAAGACTATTTCATAATACTGTCTCTTCTTTTCAGGCTGCCGTAACTCGAACGGTCCCAGCGTAAATTCCACAAATTTTTCCTGCGCTCGCGAAGGTGTCGCAGTTACAAACAATTTGAAGGTTCTATCCCTAAATGCTCGTAGCCTACGAAATAAAATAAACGAATTTTTTTCTTTAATTGCTTGTGAAGACGATGATGTAATTGCGATAAATGAATCGTGGCTTAGCACTGAAACACGTGACTTTGTAGGGGAGTATCAAATTAAAGGTTATAGACTTTTTGTTAAAAACAGAATAGGTAGGCGAGGAGGCGGTGTTATGTTGTATATCAAAGATAATATTGCGAACGTTATAGAAGTAAAGCACACAATTCCAGAACCGATAGATTCGACTATAGCAGAACTTAAATTGAACGATTTCAAACTTCTTGTTGCGGTTATATATAGGCCCTCTAATCAAACAGCTGATACGGACGAAGCGTTATATCGTGAACTAAAGAGAATAATCGGTAGTGAGCAGGCTTTAGTATGGGTGACTTTAATTGCGCCAACGTGAATCACGATACAATGCAGGGAGACGCGGAAGGTAATCGTTTAGTTAATTTTCTCGAGGATAGCTTTCTTATTCAAAAGGTTGGGGAACCTACGAGGTTGGACAGTATTTTAAATTTAGTAATAACTACTGATGATAGGCTAATTACTGATCTTCAAGTAATAGAACCGTTAAGCAATAGCGATCACAATATGGTAGAGTTTGTCCTCTCAGTAAGTCACTCGAAACCAACTAACTCGACTAAAATTCCTAACTTCCAGCACGCAGACTTTAGTAAATTTCGAAATAAATTGTCACACGTCAATTGGGAAAACGTAATGGGGAACTCCAACGCAAAACTAATGTGGGAATCGTTAGAAACGGTATTTAGGACTATAAATGAGGAATGTGTACCGTACAAAATTAAGCGTGCGAAAGTAAACAACAAGCCCTTGTGGTTTACTTCTAGAGAAGGAGACATTATAAAGAGTAGAGATAGGACTTATAGGCTACATAAGTGCGATAAAGACAATTTGTGGTTACGAAACAACTACATCTCTCTAAGGCGTGAAGCGAAAAGTGTAATAAAAAAGTCCAAACGCGAATTTGAAATCTCCATAGCTCGTGACGATAAAGAAAACCCCAAGCGATTCTTTCAATACGTCAATGATAGAAATCCAGTAAAAAGTGTCTTGGGGCCTTTGAAAAATGTAAACGGAGATCTAGTTTTGAAAACAAGGAAATGGCTACCTTGCTAAACGAATTTTTTACGTCAGTTTCTACTATACAAGATGTAACGAATATCCCTACCGTCATAGACATAATACCTTTTGATAATGGTAATATTTTGGATAATATTGTGGTTAGTGAAGGGGAGGTAATGCGCTATATTGATAAAATGAAAACGCGTAAATCACCGGGTCCGGATTCCATATATCCCATACAACTAAAAGAATTAAAAGATAGCATTGTTGTGCCGCTGACAAAGATTTTTAATGCGTCTATTTCTGAGGGGTCCGTACCAGATAATTTCAAGTTAGCAAACGTAACACCTATCTTTAAGAAAGGCGATAAAGGTGCGGCGGGAAATTATAGGCCAATCAGTTTAACGTCTGTTGTAGGTAAGCTACTGGAATCAATAATTAGGGATCGTATAGTCGAACACTTAGAAGTGCATAAACTAGTTAGAAATACGCAGCACGGTTTTAGGCGAAACAAATCTTGCTTAACTAATCTTTTAGAATTTTTCCAAAGCGTGGTTGACGTTTACGATAGACATCGGGCGGTTGATGTAATGTATTTAGATTTTCAAAAAGCGTTTGACACCGTGCCGCACAAAAGACTCATTGAAAAAACTAAGGCTCATGGAATCAGGGGTGTAGTAATAAATTGGATAGAAGAGTGGTTGCGAGGTAGGAAACAGAGGGTGGTCGTTGATGGAGCGGAGTCGTCTTGGGCTAATGTAGCGAGCGGCGTTCCTCAGGGTTCTGTATTGGGCCCCTTGCTTTTTCTTATATATATAACGATTTAGATGTCGGCCTAGTCAGTACAGTTTCAAAGTTTGCGGATGACACGAAGCTGGGTGGTAGGGCGATTAATGACGAAGATAGAGGTAAAATCCAGGAAGATCTGAATAAAATCGTTGATTGGTCAGTCACATGGCAAATGAGATTTAACGTTGATAAGTGCAAAATTTTGCATATAGGTTCGCGTAC